>KV441876.1:118073-129538 GCA_001650995.1 Gongronella sp. w5
CCCCCCTCTTTTTTTTTTTTTTTTTTTTTTGGCCAGCCGGCCAGGAGAGAGAGGGGGGGGGGAGAGGCATTTGGCACGGAAACGGTGCGAGCAAAAGGGGAACACAAAAAATAGTGCGGCCAATGAACGGCTGATTTCCGAAACTGGGGGGTGTGAAATAGAAAGCAAAAGGGGGGAATGAACCCAAACGGCGTGCAAAAAAAACAGCAAGGAACACATAATGGGATTGCTCATCAAGTCCAATTCCATTGTCGTAAAAGCTGAGCGTGGCTTTCTTTTTCATGAAATTGGGCCAAAGCATGTGAGATTGGAAAGCGTGAAGAGAGGGGGGGGACGCCCATTTTTTTTTTTTATGTGTGCCTTTTTGACCCAGTTGCATGCAAAAAATAAGGCTGGCCAATGAGGAAAAAGGTGAGGTCACACGTCACGTCTCGATTTTTATAATAGTCTATATACAGTGAAGAACGAGTGAAAAAAGGCTTTTTTGCAGTCCCCCCCCTTTTTTTTTTTTTAATTCTCTCCCCTGTATCCTTTTAACTGCTTGTTGCTCTCTCTTCCCTGTCCGCACCTCCTTTTTTCTTCTCTCTCTCTCTCTCTCACTCTCACTCTCTCTCTTTTACACGTCTCTCTTTGTACGGTCTCTCTCACTGTTCTCTCTTTCTCACTTGACACAACCTTCTTATTATCGGTGTCAACCTTTCTCACACTCACGAGCGCGCTCTCTCTTTCTTAATTTTTTTTTTGCTCTCTTTTTCTCGCTCGCTCTCTCTCTCTTTTTACACGACCGCTTTTGTACTTTTTTTTTTTTTTTTTCCTTGAAGAGGGTTGCTTTCTTTTTGTAGTCACTACACACGCACCCTCGCACTCCCAGTCGCTCAGAAACAGGCCAATTGGGTGACCCATTCCTTTCCCCCCACCCCTTATTTTTATTTTACCAAAAAGTCGCTAGTATCCCCTCTTTTTTTTTTTTTACCCATCCCCCTCTTTGTTTTAATACCAATCCGGTCCCCTTTTTTTTTTTTTTTTTCCTTGAAGAGGGTTGCTTTCTTTTTGTAGTCACTACACACGCACCCTCGCACTCCCAGTCGCTCAGAAACAGGCCAATTGGGTGACCCATTCCTTTCCCCCCACCCCTTATTTTTATTTTACCAAAAAGTCGCTAGTATCCCCTCTTTTTTTTTTTTTACCCATCCCACTCTTTGTTTTAATACCAATCCGGTCCCCATGAACTTTCAGTTTGCCCCTGTGGAGGGTAAGTCGCAAAAAAATAAGAAAAACAAAAACAGGTTGGCATTGGCCCCCATAAATAAGAAAAAAAATCTGATTTTTTTTTGGTTTCCTCACGCGTTCTCGTTCGTTTTCGTGCCCCTCTTTTTCTTTTTTGCTGGTAGATTGGTCTCGAAACAAGCCAGGCACGGATCTTTTCCCGACGTCGCTTGCGTTGCCTGGGCAATCGATTCAACAACAGCAGCAACAGCAGCAAGGCCACGCTTCGCATGCTTCTCACGCGCAGCAGCAGCAGCAGCAGCCACAGCAGCAGGCTGGTTTGCACCATGTAACGAGCGCGTCATCGTCGCCTTCGGTCAGTCAGCAAGCGCACCCGCAAGCGCGACATGGCAATGGATTGCTTGACGGGCATTTCCAGGATTTTATGTATCAAGCGCCGGGGCAAGGGCCGCAAGCTTCTGCGGCGGCGTTCCAGCCCGCGTTTGACGATCTTGGCATGCATTTGCAATCGAAAGCGTTGGCGCACGCGTCGCCTCAGCATCATCATGCTCAGGCGCAACAACACCATCCGCAGCAACAACATCACTCACAACCCCCTCAGCATCATCACGCGCATCATCATTCCCAGCAGCAGCAGCAACAGCAGCAGCAACAGGCCCAGCAGCAGCAACAAGGTTGGCATCATACGCAACAGGCGCAACAACAACAACAACCATCGCCACACCATGCTCACCACCAAGCCGCCTATTCGCATCATCATCCTCAGGCACAACAGCAGCAACAACCGCCGCCGCAGCAGCAACATCAGCAGCATCCTCATCATCCGCAACAGGCTCAGCACCAGCAGCATCATCATCAGCAGCAACAACAGCAGCAACAGCAACAACAGCGCTTTTCGCCGTACATGCAGTCCATGGCGCCTCCACCAGCCAATGCGTATTATCACCATCAGCCATTGCAGCAGCACCAGGTGTTCCCCCACCAGCAAGCATTTTTGGATAGATTGAATCAGCAGCACCAGCAGCAGTTGCAACAACAGCATCATCCGCATCATCCTCAATACCCAGGCTTGTCCCCCCAGCAGCCATCGTCAAGGAAAGGGGACTATATGATGAACAACATTGCTGCCGTGCCCACCAAAAAGTCCAAGAAGAAGAAGAAGAAGAAAGAGCCCGAAGATCCCAATGCTCCGCCAAAACCAAAGCGCAAAACTGGCCTCAACAAACCATTGATCCTCAGCCCACAGCTGTCCGCGCTCATGGATGGCGACATTGAGGTATGTGAAAAAAAAAAAAGTGAGAGGGACGCGTCATCCTCCTCGGAATATCGCCTCTTTTTCTTATTTTTCTCATTTTTCTCTCCATTTTCTGCAGCTATCACGCCCGGAGATTGTCAAGCGGCTGTGGACGTACATCAAGGGGAACGACCTGCAGGATCCCAAGGACCGCCGGTTCATTCTGTGTGACGACAAGCTGAAATCGATCTTCAATTGCGACCGCGTCAATAGCTTTGGCATGAACCGCGATCTGTCCAAGCATCTGACCAAAAAGGACCTGCCCGAGCCGCTTGAGGACGATCCCAATGCCGCGCCACCGGCGTCCGCCACGTCCACGTCCAGTGCCGCCACCACATCCACTGCTGCCGCCAAGCAATCGCCCACCGTCACCGCAGAGACGCCCGACGACATCTTGACCCCAAAGGAGGGTGAACACGTCGCCGCCGCCATCGCACACACCGCCATTGCAAACCCAAACAGCACGAGTAATACGACATCATCCACGCCCACGCTCCATTGACTCGAAAATTGAGCATATTGCTGTCGTCCTCCCCTTCCCTTTTTTCCCTTCAACCCACCCAATTCCGCCTATTTTTTTTTTTCTCTTATACATGCATAGTCAATGCCCTTTTTTTTTTCTCTTTTTCTCCATTGCACGCCATGCCTTTCGTAACGCATCCTCTTGGTATTTTATACATTTTCGTGATATCTTTTTTATGTTGATCCCCCCCCCCCGTCTCCCCGTCACTACGCCCCCACCCTGCTTTATATCTTCCTCTCGCGCCATCGCACCGGTTTCCCTCTTGTTTCGCTTTCCATGTGCCTTTTGCGTGCGTTTCCGCATTTTTTTTTTTTACTCTTTTTATCCTTTGTGCCTTGACTTTTTTTTCTTTTTTTAACAAAACACGTCCCATCCCCCCTCTGTTCTTTCTTATCCCCTTTTGAAAGAAAAAAAATGGCTTGTCAATAAAAAAAAAATACTCTCTTATTTTCTGTATCATGGGCTTTTTTTTTTTTTTTCTCCACCAGCCGTTGTTCTGGGCAGGCCGTGACACGCCAGTTGCCAATTGTGCTCAATTTAGGATCTGTGTAGCAACCACTTGATCCGTGTAGCCGATTCGGCGTCATCTCCTCCGCTCCTCCCACCCCCCCAAAAAAACAAATAACTCTAAGCAATGGACATTGCTGGCTGCCAATTTGTTGGCCCATGGCGATGCTCCATTGGTAGTGCGCCACGCTCCGAAATAAATAGCAATGGATGCGCCCACCCGTGGAAGAGCGAAAAAAGAAAAAATGACGCGATATACCGGTTACAATGGCAACAGGCGGCCTCGGTCAGCTGCCTTGTCGCAATTGCGCGTAAGTCATGGTGAAAAGGTGCATCCCGACTATTTCAAACGACCATTGCATGATGCGCATCCCCTTTTTTTTATCATGAGCGCGCCTCCTTGCATCCGCCGCGCCCCTTTCCGTGGTCGAATTTCTATTTGCGAAAAAAATGAGCAACATGGCTTATTTTGTTGCACCCTTTATTTTTTTTTATTTTTTAACCCATTTCCCATTCCACTGGGGCGCGACACGCGGGGCGCCACAATGACCCACTTCATTTCTCATTTAGCATGGCAACACGATCGGCGGGCCGAGCGGCAATTGCCGACGGCGTCCTTTTTTTTTTCTCACTTTTTTTTTTCTGTCGCATGACATTTTAACTCTATGCACATGGCCGTTTTAGGGAGAGATGATGCATGAGACAAAGAAAAAGAAAGAAAAGCAGGGAGGCTCGGATGTGAAAAATAAAGAGCACGAGGTGATGAGCCAATGGAACAGGGTGGATGATCTTTTTTTTTTTTTAATTTTCGAGATGGAAAAGGGTTGAATTCCATCGTGGATGGGTTTTTAATAATAAAATTCGGGAGGATTTGGATGCTGTGCAAAGGCGTATTGGTCTGGATGTGGCATGCTGAGCGGCGGGTCCATGCGAGGCTGATCTCTTCGGTGCTGAGTTTGTGTGCGCTGTCTTTGCTGCTGCTGCTGCTGCTGTTGTTGTTGTTGTTGCTGCTGGTCCATGTGCGGTGGGTAGCCCGCGTGATCCTGATAATTCTCGGGCAACGGCATGTCTGGATAGGGCGCGTAAAAGGGCTGTTGAGGTGGCGGCTGTGGATTCTCCATACTCATGTTATAGTAACCCTGGCCCGGCGGTGGTGGTGGGTAATCGTCCATGGGGCCATAATACGCGTCCATGTCGTCGGGGATGCCGCCGCCAACGTGATGCATCTCTGGCGGATAGGCCAGATGTGCATCACCCATTGGATCGTCCACGCGGTCGCCGGCCATCCCGAACCCCGCATCGTCGTGCATCGACCCTTGTTGCTGCTGCGACGCGTGCCCAAACGACTCGGTCATGCTCGTCGTCGCGCCGTGCACGTCCGTCGCAGCGCCGCCATGAATGTCGCCAGGCGCACCCATGGCATGCATATTGTTGGATCCCACCGATGGATGCCCATGCACCGCCGCACCACCACTCGCGCCCGCGCCACTGTGCACCATCCGTGGCGCCTGCACAATATACCACCGTTCCCACGCGCCAATCACAAACGCCCAATGGATCTACGCAATAAAATACGAAACAAAAGACGCGTCAATACCGTGGCAAAAGCGCGTCATTCACGCGTCCAACCGCATCGGGCTATTCACTGCGCGCGTCTCCTTTCAATGGGACCGCGTCAGGCTTTGTATCTTGTCCACATTTTTGGTTTTTTTTTTCTCTTTTTTTTTGCTTTTTTTTTTTCCATACATAGACCATGATCATGGCGGCAAGACAAGCCAGTGTCCACGTGGTCTGGTCCTGGTACAGCCTTGCGCAATTATAATAGTCAATGGACGGATTGAGCGGGATGGTCGCATTGGATGTTGTCGTGCCATTGCTCAGAGAAGCACGGTACGCGTCCTGCACCTGCCCTTCGGATAGATTGAAACACCACGCGCGATAGTCCGACGATTTCACAAGGAACACCACGAAATTACAAAACATGTCGACGAGAATCAGCAGTGCAAACGTCCAAACCAATTGCGTCGTGCGCGCCAAAAGATAAGGTGTCGCCTAAAAATTGACAAGGGTCAAGCTCGATGCCACATTTTTTTTTCTTTTTTTCTCGCCTTACCTGCCACTTGATGATAATAAAAGCACCCACACACACCATAAAAAAGAACAGATTCAGCACGCCAAAGATGACCAGGGCTGGAAACGCCATGTACGAATAAAAAGCTGTTGAAAACAGGAATGAGCTTTCTTTTTTTTTTTTTTTTCCTGGCCGTTTCGTGATTGTCTGTGCCTTACGGCTGCGGCCCATGAAGGCGAGAACGGCAAAATAAAGACTAAATCCCTGGAAAAGATGTAAAAAAAAAGGGGGGGCCGCGGCGCGTCAGAGAGGCATCTGAAAGTCAATTGAGATGAAATGGATGCGCTTACCGCCCAAACAACGCAAGCAATGAGCGAGCCGATCTGTGTGGGAATGCAACAGCAACAATTTCGTGGCGTCATGCCCGTGTGCCGTGGCCTTCCCCATCGCCCAAAGCTAAATCTGTCGGCCGTCGGCGGCGCCTCCTCTGGATCATGATCGCCTGGATACATTTACAAAAGGAATTGGGAGGGGTATCTATGGAGAATGAAGACTAAAATGTACAATGGGAGCCTTGAATGCGACCAGGTTAAAATGTGCAAAGGAAAAAAAAAAAAGAGTTAAAAAAAACACCATCGGCCCACGATCCACAAAAATTAAAATAGGTTGGGCCCATAAACAGAGACCAATTTAGGCAATGCCGTGATGGCAGCTGAGATATTAAGGTTCCGTGATGATCATGCAGGACCAGCACGTTCAAATCCCGACACGCGTCGCTTTTTTTTGATTTTTTTTCTTTCATCGTTATCCAAACGCCATGTATCCACGGAGGCAATGCATTGTTAGCTATTGGGATTTCTTAGGGCACATTGAAAAACCAGCATGTTGGCAGGACGCCTAAAAAAAAGAACGAAAATCATCGTGTATGTGTTAAGTTTTGATTTTTTTTTCCATGGAATCAAAGTCGCGTGTCATGATTTAGGTTGGCAAAAGAGAGGCCTGGTTTTGCTCTTTCATGTGCACTTCAGTGCGTCTTGCTTGGTTGTGTCATCGCCGAGAAAATCGTTATTGGAGCATTCTTTGCTTGTTTTTGGTCGTTTGTCGATCAGGGTTTGTTTACAAGGAAATTTAGTCGTTGAACAAAGGAGTCCCAGGATTCTAGTTCATTTTGAGCCTATCCATGGGGGCACTTTGGCTACTGGACGGCGCGTCATCGCAGTTTTCAAAAATGGCGGATTTTCGTGGAAGTACAGTCGAGGATTTGAAATTCGATAAATTTAGGTCCTCAGGTTGCCATGTCATTCAACCACATGATAAACGCGCCTCATTCACCGACGAAAATCAATTAAAAACCAGGGGTCCATTGACTGGTGTTGGTGTAAAACGCAAAAAGCTGGGATTTTACATCACAAAGCAAACTCAACGAAGATTCCCTGCAATGCCTTGCACGTCATGTCATCCGAAAGAGCATGGTTTGCTGCATACGTGGACATGGGTGATCAATAGAAAAAGTCGTTTTTGGCACTTTTTGCGCGGTTTCAAAAACATATATGAATTCGACGCGTGATAAACCGCGTCAAACGTCTCGTGACGCGTGCCTGTTCCTTTTGAAATTCATGCAGGTGGCGCCTTTCTTGCTCGAGATGCGTCAGCGCGGCTATTTGAAAGCGTTGGTCGCGTGCTATTCACATTCGAAGAAAAATCGAAAATCGGCCATTGCTTGCCAACGCGCTGATCATTCACTCTCTTTTTTGCCATTTTTCGTCGTTTGGCCTTGCGGATGAACTAGTGTGCAAGTTTGGTCCAATTCGGCAGACCTGAATTTTAGATTTTGGCTCGAAGCCTCCAGAGGGCCAAAAAAGTGAATTGCTTGTAGTGCGCTTCGTGGATTTTTTGCAGCTAAAAAGTGTCATGCCACTGGGTTGATCTAACTTTTGGTCCACTTCAGGACGTGTGTAGCGTATTGGGTTGCCTTGGGATCCATCCAGCAAACGGCCATTTTAGACAAATTTGAAAATTCATGCGATTGGCCCCTCCGCTGACGTTGAAACCTATTGCCAAACTTTATTCATTATGAGCACAAACGAATTCTGCGCTTTATTGCCACGCCAAGACATCTACTGTAGCTTTTGCAATGGTCCATTGGGAGCAAAATCTGCCATTGAAAAGATCTGACATGATTTTGAGCGCGAGTCACGCTTGTTCCATTTGAAGACCCAAAGCAGGGATTGCAAAAGACAATGCATGCATTGCATCCCCAATCCAACAACGAAACAAGCAGCAATCCACCCAAAACTCAGACCGTTGGCTTGGGTTCAGTTAAAAAAAGTAGAAAAAATGGAGATGCAAAGCTTTTGCGTGCAAATGGCTTTTTGGAGCCATAGCCAGAGCCGAGCCAATCAGCCTTCACTTGTCGAGCGGGTCGCAAAAGGACAATAAAAAGGGCGCCAGAATGACCTAGATGGCATTTTTCCTTTCTTTTTGTTTCCACGACGACTGCGGCAGGCAAACGATGGCGTCCAAATTGTCCGAGTATGCCATCAGTGCAAGCGAGTATCTTGCGCAGCACGGTCAGTACGATCGCGTGGTGATTGGCGTGGCCATTTTTGATGCGAATGGGCGTTTGTTGGTGGTGCAGCGCGCGGCACACGAATCGAGCTTTGCCAACATGTACGAATTGCCTGGTGGGCATGTCGAAGACTCGGATGGCACGATCCTGGATGCGGTGGTACGCGAGACTAAGGAAGAGACCGGACTGGACGTGAGCAGCATCGATTCGACCTTTGCACCGTTTGATTATCGCACGCATGAGACCGCCGGGCTGTCGCACCAGCTCAATTTCCGCGTGCGAGTCAAGGCCGACGCGCCGGTCACGCTTGCACCTGACGAGCACCAGGCATTCCAATGGATTAGCATGAGTGACACGGAGCAATTGCTCACCACAGAGACCATGCGCAAGACGATCCGCGATGCCCTGGCAACAAGATGAAACAAACAAATAAACACGCGTATTCATGACACATTGGGGATGGCACGGGGAGGAGTTGCGTTTAGAAAACGAAAAAAAAAATGAAAAAAAATGAAAAAAAAATGAAAAAAAAAAACGATTCGTATATATACAAAGATTCCTTTTTTTATTTGCAAAGAATGTTTTTTTCTGTGCTAATCATAGCGCTCATCCATCGATTGAATGGAACGAGGGGGGAGAGAAGGCAAAGGGAAGAAAAACGAGGGAAAAGGTGTGAATCAAAGATGGGGAATGAGCAATTTGGGATGTGGGGGGGGGGAAAGAGAGGCTTTCTTTTTTTTCTGAGAACAAATCTAATCGACTTCTTCGACAGTGGGGCCCGAGTCGTCGCCGCCAGCGCCTGGGAAACCGCCGGGAGCACCACCAGGGGGAGCACCGCCAGCCGCACCGCCAGCTTGGCCGTAGAGCTTCATCATGATGGGATTGACGACCTCCTCGAGCTCCTTTTGGCGGCTTTCGTATTCTTCCTTGCTGGCCTCATGCGAATTGTCGAGCCATTCGATGGTTTCCTTGACGGCCTCTTCGACCTTTGTCTTGTCGGCCTCGTCGATCTTGCTCTTGACATTTTCTTCTTGAAGCGTGTTGCGCAGGTTGTAGGCGTACGATTCGAGGCCATTGCGAGCCTGGATGCGCGCGGCAGCAGCCTCGTCCTCGGCCTTGTACTTTTCGGCATCGGAGACCATGCGCTCGATATCTTCCTTGGACAGGCGACCTTTGTCGTTGGTGATGGTGATCTTGTTGGACTTGCCAGTGGTCTTGTCGAGGGCAGACACGTTGAGAATACCATTGGCATCGACGTCAAAGGAGACTTCGATTTGTGGAACACCACGAGGTGCAGGAGGGATGCCGGCCAATTCGAATTTGCCGAGCAAGTTGTTGTCCTTTGTGCGCGCACGCTCACCTTCAAAGACTTGGATAAGCACACCGGGCTGGTTGTCTGCGTACGTCGAGAAGATCTCGGATTTCTTGGCGGGCACCGTGGTGTTGCGCTTGATCAAGGCCGTCATGACGCCACCGGCGGTCTCAATGCCGAGCGACAAGGGCGCAACATCGAGCAACAGGAGCGAATCGGTCTTTTCCGAGGTCTCGCCAGACAGGATGGCCGCTTGCACAGCCGCACCATAGGCCACAGCCTCATCGGGGTTGATCGATTTGTTGGGCTCCTTGCCATTGAAGAAGTCAGACACCAGCTTTTGGATCTTGGGGATACGCGTGGAGCCACCAACAAGCACGAGCTCGTGCACAGACTTTTTGTCCATCTTGGCATCGCGCAGCACCTTTTCAACAGGGTCCAGCGTCGTGCGGAACAGATCAGCGCACAATTCTTCAAAACGGGCGCGCGTCAGCGTCGTGTAGTAGTCAATGCCCTCAAAGAGCGAGTCAATCTCGATGGACGCATTGGTCGATGACGAAAGCGTGCGCTTGGCGCGCTCACACGCCGTGCGCAGACGACGCACAGAGCGCGAGTTGCCAGAGATGTCCTTCTTGAACTTGCGCTTGAATTCTTGGATAAAGTGGTTCACCAGGCGATTGTCGAAATCTGTCAAGAAGCGGAGGAAAAAAAAAAAAAAAGGATGAGTGTCTTTGCCCAAAAAAAAAAGAAGACGCGACGCGTCTTTTTTTTTTTGTCTTTTTTTTTTTTTATCTTTATCTTTTCTTTTTCTTGCTTACCTTCACCACCCAAGTGAGTGTCACCAGCAGTGGCCTTGACTTCAAAGACACCATCCTCAATGGTGAGGAGCGAGACATCAAAGGTGCCGCCACCCAAGTCAAAGATGAGGACATTGTGCTCGCCGGTGCTTTCCTTGTCCAGACCATAAGCAATGGCAGCCGCCGTGGGCTCATTGATGATACGGAGCACGTTCAGGCCAGCAATGGTGCCGGCGTCCTTGGTCGCTTGGCGCTGCGAGTCGTTGAAGTACGCGGGCACAGTGACAACCGCGTTTTTGACGTCGGTGCCCAAATAAGCCTCGGCGGTTTCACGCATCTAAAAAAGAAAAAAAGGGGGGAAGGATGAGCATCACAAACAAACCAAAAGATTCCATGAGTTTCCATTTTCACACGCCAAAATAACAAAAAAAAAAAAAAAAAAAAAAAGCGCCCTTTTTTTTTACCTTTGTCAGGACCATGGACGAGATTTCTTCGGGCGTGAATTCCTTTTGCTCGCCCTTGTAGGGGACCTCGATGACTGGCTTGCCACCCTTGTTAATGACCTTGAAAGACCAGTGCTTCATGTCCGCCTGCACCTCGGGGTCGTCAAACTTGCGGCCAATGAGACGCTTGGCGTCGTACACGGTGCCACCAGCGTTCAATGCAGACTGGTTCTTGGCAGCGTCACCAATGAGACGCTCGTTGTCCGTAAAAGCGACATACGAGGGGGTGGTGCGGTTGCCTTGATCATTTGCAATGATTTCAACACGGTCGTTCTGCCACACACCGACACAAGAGTATGTAGTGCCTATAAGAACAAAAAAAAAAATAGAGATAATGAATAAAAAATGCCCATCTTTGCACGCGTTGCTCGCTTTTCATCCACTTACCGAGATCAATACCAACAGCTTTGCCCATAGTAATAGTAAATTGAGTCTTGTTAAAACAGAGAGAATAGGTGGAAAAAGGTGAAAGAATATAAGAAAAAAAAAAAAGGCGACGGGGGTCTTTGGCAAAGAAAGGGTTTAAATACAAAAAAAGGTTCTAAATTTCACGCGCCGCTCGCTGGGCTCTCGTTGATTCATGCACTTTCCAAGGAGTTTCCAGAAACCGCTCCACTTTTCCACAAGGGCCCAAAAAAAAAAAAAAAAAAAAAAAAAAAAAA
>KV441876.1:146666-229441 GCA_001650995.1 Gongronella sp. w5
GTAAAAAAAAAAAAAAAAAAAAGGAACGTTTGAACCAGGAATCAACCACAGTACCCACTTTTTCTCAATTTTTCCTATCATACCGTCAATTCGCCCAAGAGGTCAGCAAGGCTGTCCACATCGCGTGTCCCTGTCACATGGGCATTGCGCGTTTTCTTGGTTTTGAATGTGCCGCTATGAGAATTTTGCCAGAACATGGCGGCTTCTTTGGTATCCTTGTCCGACAATGGTACGTGCAGCTCGACGTGATTGTCGGCGGTGCTATCCAAATAAAAATCTTTGACCGCTTGCAGGTACGCGCGGAATTGCGCGTCTGTAGCATTGGATTTGGCGCTAACAAATAAAAAGAAGCATAATTGAGTGCGCGTTGATGCCATGCAAGCGTCTTTGCCTTACTAGTTGCATTGCTGACATGTGATTTGGAACTCGGTGTGGCCCGCGAGTGCCACGGAGCGAGGTACAAAGTGGTCGACAGACGCCTCTAGCGGCCGCTGTGGCTGGCCGCGCGGCCGAAATTTTGAAAAATCCGGGAAAAGCAGCTGTCGGCGACAATAAGGGCATTTGCCCGCACACCGCTCGTACGCGTCGCAAATCATGTCGCTTAGCGTGCTCAGCGCATTGGTGTCATTCAATGTTGCCAACACGGCCACATCGTCATCCTCGTAATATTTACCAAACAGGTGCGTGTCTTGCTGGAGCATCCGAGCCGCATGAACATCCACCCACCTTTGCACAGCCAAAGATGACCGCAATCGTATCTAAAATCATCAAAAAAAAAAAAAAAACGCGTGTTAGCTTCGGTTTTTTTTTTTTATCGTGCGCACCTTGCCTTGGTCTTTTCTCGTGGTGACACAGTGCTCTTGTCGTCATCGAGATCAGCTTGTTGTTCAATCGGTGCTGTCTCGCCTTTTTGTTGCCTTTGTTCGGTATTTTTCTCCGTTTTCGTGGTATCCTCTTTGCTGTGTGCATCATCAGTGTGTTTCTCATCTTTGGTATCCTTATCCTTGGCAATGTCGCCCTTGGCAGCCTCAATTCCATCATTGGCCGCGGCATCGCTCTCATCAGACCGCTTTTTCGCGTCCTTCTCGGCCGCGTCGCCCGAAATCTCCGCAGGCACCGGATCTAAATCGTCCAATGCGTATTCGAGCCAGTCGTAATTCGCAATGTCATCGTCCTAGTCAGTAAAAGAACGCGTTGTTCAGCGCCGAAAACACGGTTTTCCTTTCTGTCTGTGTGCTTACCACGCCATTATATGCCAAGAGATCATCAAGCTTGTGCACTTGCAGCAGCTTGATCCGGCCATCGACTTCTGTAGTGGATTTGGGCGCGAGCAACGATGTCAAGGTGTCCAAATCACGCTGCCCGGCTTCCCATTGGCCAAGCAGTAGCACGTCTTGTGCCTCGGTCCAACACGCAGCCTCGTTTTGGCAGAAAATCTGGAGATAGTTACGGAAACACGCGCCAGGCGATTTGCAAAGCACGCCTGCGACCGCCGCCCAGTCGCATGAAAAGTCGTCTTTGCCAGGACAGCCGTGACCAAGGCGACGAAGCAGCACAACAAGTTCCTATTTCGCACAAAAGAAGGATCAATAGACGCCAAAAGGCGCGAACGCGGTGTTCTTTACCTTGTCAACGGTGTCGTCACCGCCTGCGGCACTGGACGTTGTCCCAATGGCCATGTCTTTTAGCTGCTCAGTCAGCGAGTTCATATCTTGCAAGGGAGACATGATGGATTGACGCAAAGGAATCAAGAACGAAAGAAAGAGTAGGAACAAAAAGGAACGACACGTGCACGATCCCTTTTGAACGCCGCGAGCGCGCCATAATTGACACCCCGCCCGCTGCCCGTGCCTCAGCAAAGGCCGCATCTCGACATTTACAGACGTGTCTGCGCAAAAAGTAGTGCAGGCGCAAATGAATTCCACTTCAGTCATCACCTGGTCTCTCGATCTATCACCTGTTTCAAATTTGGGGACCCATCGGTCGTTTTTTCAGAAGAAGCCTATGAAATGTTCAATTTTAGCGGCGTTTCGCTTGCCATTCACGAACAAGGCACCGCACAAACCCGATACCTGTCTCTTTGTGACGAGGTACGCGAGGAACCCCAAACATAATTAAACTTGCAGGCCCTGAAGGACGTCGGGGACCTCCAAACTCAAATCCAGATTTTAGCCGAGGTGAGCTCAAAAACCAAAATCCAAATATCAGGTTCCTAGAATTGGGCCAAACTTCCACACTTGTTCATCCGCATGATAAAACGACGAAAGGTGCAAAAAAAGAAGGCGATTGATTAGCTTGTTGACGAGCAATGAGCGATTTTCGGTTTTACTTTGAATGCGAATGGCAGGAAATTAGCCGCTTTAAATAGCCGCGCTGACGCGTCCACTATCAAGAAAAGCTACAGGTACGTGGATTTGACTAGGAACAGACGCGTGGCATTCGACGCCTGACGCGCGTTTTCACGCGCCGAAAATAACCTATAATTTTGAAACCGTGTCAACCCTGCCAAATATGACTTTTTTCTTCGATCACCAATGTCCTCGTACACAGCGTGCCATGCTCTTTCTGATGATATAACTTTCAAGGCGCTGCGGCCAACTTTTGTCGACTTTTCCTTGAAGCGAAAAATAAAGGCAAATTGTGATTTACGCGACAACTAGTCGATAGACCCCAAGTTTAAATGGCATTTCTGTCGGCGAATGAGGTGTGCCTACATTATGGTGGAATGGCGTGGTGATCTGAGGACCTAAATTCCCCCCGTTTTCAAGTCTTCGACTATACCCTTTGGAAAATCCGTGATTTTGAAAAGTGTCATTGCGCGCCACCAATCGCCGCTGCGCCGCCAGGTTGGGCTCATTCGAAGCACAAGACTTGGGGTGGTGGGTCAGAGAAATCATTTTGCTGCTTGCTTCCCCCTTCAACGATCTCTCTTAAAAAAAAACAGTAAAAGCCCCCTGTCCATATCTTAATGAGCGTTCAAGGCAACAATGTCCCTTTTTATTGCACAATCCACGACGGACGGCATGATACATAATATACAATAAGTTTGATGGCCACCATATAAAGTATTATGGCAACTGGAGGTGCAATTAAAGAATGCAAAAGGGGTCCATTCGCAATTGCTAGCTCTACAATGATCTTGATCTCGGTCAAATTAGGATTAAGCATCTCTCGCAAGATCTAGCAGCAGGCAACATAAGCGTGGACGACAATGAACTATAGCTCAAACCTGTGGTTTTGGTTGCTTTTTATTACTTTCAAGCAAATGAGCGCTTTTAAAGAGGGGAGTTCTTTTTTTTGGCTTCTGCTTTTGTATCGAATCGAATTGTGTCGAGTCGTGTCGAGTCGTGTCGAGTCGAGTCGAGTCGAGTCGTGTCGAGTCGCTGTTTTTTTTTTTTAACATCCAACATTTCGTTTCTCTGCAAGGAAGACACAAAACAACAAGATCTTTTCCGTTGTTTACACGAGTGTTTTATTCGCTAAAGCGAGGAGGGATAAGAAAGGAGGAAAAGAACAGGGACAATTAGGCAACGACAGGGTAATTTAGGAAACTCATTCGTTTTTTGCTGACTGGCTTGCATCGGTTGTCGAGCATGGTGGTGGCTGGGATGATTTGTTGAGTGTTGGAAGGGAGGTTGATTCCAGAGTGGTGGGATGTGAGGGATGGTGTGGATGCGATGGAGGATGAGGGAGTTGTTGTTGTTGCTGTTGTTGCTGTTGTTGTTGCGAGCGCATGGCATTGTGCAATGTGTGTGTGAGCTGTGAGGCGAGGGGTGGCGGGAGCTGTGCAATTGCCTGCGGTAGCAATTGAGCGATGGCGGGGGGTAGGGGGTTGCGGATGGGGTCCAGCAGATGCTGGCGGATGGTATTTTGCAATTGGAGTTGGAGTTGTGCCTGTGCGTCGGTTGCATGGATGGCATTGGTGTTGACACTGCCCTGGCTGCTTGTTGTGCCGGTCGGTGGTGGCGGCGATGTGGAGGATGGCGCGGATGAGGCGCCAGGTGTATGCGTTTTCCGTGTTTGGCTAGCATTTGCCTGGTTTTTGGTGTGGTTTGGCGGCGACACGGGCACATCAACAGCCTCTTGCTTGATTTGGCTCTTGAGCAATGCGGCTGCAGCGGTGGCGGCATGTAGCTGGGAATCGGGGGTCGGGGACGTGGGCGGTGAGGGCGATGGTGTGGGTTTGCCGCGTAGATGTCTGGACGAGTGTGATGCAGGTGGTGGAGGAATGGAAGAAACATGCTTGGCGTTGCTGCTTGTGTCTGCGGCAGGCTTTTGAAGGCCGGGCGACGCGTCGGTCGACGTGCTGTTGGTATCTTTTCGATCGCGGCGCGATCGTTTATTGGCGCGGTCGTCTTCTTCCTTATTGCTTGTCGACTGGGCCGACGCCGATGCCGATGCCGATGCCGACGACGTGGACGCGCGTTTGGTATGGCGTTGCTTGATGGGTGTGCTCGTCGCGTACAAAGTGTGCTCCAAATCGCGGTCAATGGCCCAAAACGCTCCTTTGCCAGAATCCTGATTCGATCGCGGCATCTTCATAAACGCCTTGTTCAGCGATAAGTTGTGTCGCACCGAGTTCTATTGAAAAAAAAGCAAAGGAATTGAGTCTTACATGGCACTTGTTTTTGATTATTTTTTTGATTTTTACCTGCCATCCCGTGGATTGCACGTTTCGAAAGTAAGGATATGCTTGTAATAGGTAAGTGTATATCTCGTTGAGGGTGAGGCGCTTCTCCTTGGACGCATTGATGGCTTGGGCAATGAGATTTGCATAAGAGTAAGGTGGTTTCTCGTCTTTTCCCATGTATGCATTGGGGAATCCGGGATAATTCTCCATGGCAGCATGGCGCACGTCGTCGTCCATATCGTCGTCGAGGTGTTGGCTGTCGGTGGCTCCTGTCTGTGCAGTCATGGCCGTGGTCACCGACGACGATGAAGGCGCAGGTGGCAGCGTCGAGGTTTGTGGTGCCCTACGCGGCTTGCGGCGCTCGCCAGAGGCGGATTTCGCGACTGCGGCAGCTGAGGGCACATTGGCGACGGTGGCGGCATTGGCGGCAGCAGATGCGGAGTCCTCAGCATCCGTGAAAGGCAGCAGAAACAAAAAGGCCATGTCACCAATGCGGATTTTGGTTCTTTTTTTTTTTTTTTAACAATCATAATAAGAGAGAAAAAATGAGTGAGCCACTGATTTCAAGGGGGCAGGGGGGCAGTGAAATCCAATGGGTTTTGTACCTGTTGTCCATGGGGACCGAGTGACCACGCTCAACAAATTGGTCATTGACAAAGGCGCCATTCTTGCCAATGACCATCAATTCGAAGCGCTGTGAGTTGAAATTGTAAAATAGACGTGCGTGCTGACGCGACACGGACTTTATGTTGCCAAGCGGGATATCGACCTTGTTGTTGTGAACCTTTCGTCCGAGCGTGACTTGTAACGTGCGAATATAATAGCAAAAGTGCTTGCTTTCCAGCTTGGCATATGCCTGCACAGGGCCGCTGTCCACTTGGAGGTGGCGATTGGTACTGCTATCGGTCAGGGCAGCCATAAACGTGCACAAAAAGAGTCGGAAAACGAGCCGCCAAGCAACTAAAAAGAGATGGGAGGAGGGACAAAAGAAAAGAAAAAGAAAAATAATGATGAACACGCTCGTTTTCCCCCCCCCAAAAAAACACACAGCGCCCGCCCAAAAGAGCGGAAATTGAATATCCTAAAAGGTCATCAAAAAAAGAGCGTCCCCCTTCCGCCCAATTCGTCTCCGCTTTCTTTTGCTTTCTTTTTTTTCGGTTCTACCCTCCATGCCTGCCAAACGCCAGCGTAAAACGACGATCCAAGACGCGCCTGACAATGACGCGTCTTCCAATCATGTGGTCATGGCTGTGGACACCCCAAAGACCAATAAGAGCGACTTGTATCTCGACACAATTGACCGCCATATGCTCGATTTCGACTTTGAAAAGGTCTGCTCGGTGTCCATGTCCAACCTCAATGTGTACGCCTGTCTTGTCTGCGGCAAGTTTTTCCAAGGTGAGGCACAGAGCGTGTGAATTCAACAAAAAGAGACGTGACTGAATTGGTTTTTTTTTTTTTTTTAGGCCGTGGCAAGACCTCGCACGCGTATTTCCATAGCATGCACAAGGACCACCACGTGTTTTTGAATCTGCACACCAAGCTGGTGTATGTGCTGCCGGATGGCTACCAAGTGGATGATCCATCGCTGGACGACATCAAGGTAAATAGAACAAAAAAGGCGGAAAAATGCGAAAAAGACGCGCTTTTGACGCGACGCCACATTGCTAACCACGCGTTTTTTTTTTTTTTGTTTCCAGTACGTTTTGAACCCGACGTTGACGCGCGAGCAGGTTGCAGGGCTGGACAAGGGGTCCACGGTGTCGTACGACCTGAACAACAAGAAATATATCCCTGGATTCGTTGGTTTGAACAACATCAAGGCCAATGACTATGTGAATGTGGTGATTCAAGCCCTGGTGCATATCCCGAGCTTCCGCAATTTCTTCATCCTCAATGATTTCGAGGGCAAATCGCAGCTTGTTGTGCGTTTTGGCACGCTTGTGCGCAAAATGTGGAATCCCAAGGCCTACAAGGGCCAGGTGAGCCCGCACGAGCTCCTGCAAGAGATCTCTAGCGCGAGTGGCAAGAAATTCAGGCTCACGGAGCAGAGCAATCCCATTGATTTTCTCTCCTGGTTCCTCAACACGCTCCATCGCGATTTGGGCGGGTCCAAAAAGCCAAACAGCAGTAAGTTGTCTAGACAAACGTGGCATCGTGGACAGTGAATTGATCATTTTCTCTCTTTTAGGCATTGTCTATCAGACGTTCCAAGGCATGGTCCAGGTCGAATCGCAAGAAATTGGGCCAAACGACGCCGATGCTGAAAGTGGGCAGACACTCATCTTTGATCAGGATCGACGTAAGATCAAAAAAAAAGGGAGTCAGGGCCAAGAGGGGGAGGCAGAGACGGCCGACATGTGGCATGCCGCAGTCTTTTGGCTTATTGTACTCATCTCTCGATTTTTTTTCAAATTTTAGCCATGTCCAAGGTGGTTTCGCCATTTCTATTCCTTGCGCTTGATTTGCCGCCGGCGCCGCTGTACCAGGACGAGAAGGAAGTAAACATCATTCCGCAGGTGCCATTGACGACAATTCTCCACAAATATGACGGCAAGACCGTCCAGGAGCTCAATGGCCAAAAGAAGCGCTACCTCATCACGACGCTGCCGCGCTACCTCATTTTCCACGTCAAGCGCTTCTCAAAGAACAATTGGACCGACGAAAAGAACCCCACCATTGTCAATTTCCCCATCAAAAACATCAATCTCGCAAATTGTAAAAAAAAAAAAAAAAAAAAAAAAAAAAAGCTCACGCTTTTTTTTTTCCTTTGTTAGTCACGAC
This sequence comes from Gongronella sp. w5, assembly GCA_001650995.1. NCBI lineage: Eukaryota > Fungi > Mucoromycota > Mucoromycetes > Mucorales > Cunninghamellaceae > Gongronella > Gongronella sp. w5. The sequence continues at coordinate 154,081 of KV441876.1, forward strand.
GCCTGAGCAAGCCGAGCGTGTGGGCACGCACTATGACCTGGTGGCCAATATTTGCCACGAAGGCGATCCTGGAAAGGGAAAAGGCATTTACAAAGTGCACGTCCACCATCGCGGCACGGACCAATGGTACCAGATCCAGGATCTCATGGTCGAGGACATCTTGCCGCAAATGATCTTCTTGTCCGAGAGCTACCTCCAGGTAAGAAAAGTTCAAAATCAATACGCGACGCGTCCTACAGATAAGCACCCACTAATTGCCGCTCTCTTTACACACTAGATCTGGGAACGCAAGCCCAAGCAACCCGTCGCCTCTTAGAGTACGCGCGTCGCATTGATATACGTGGTCTTTTGCCCCATTTTTCTTGTAAATACAAATAAATCTGCTTTATTTCAGCTTGCTTTGCAAATACTCGTCCGTCAGTCCTTCGGGGTCTCTGATCTCGAATTCCTGCAGGAGTGAGCGGGTGAAAAGAGAAAGTAAAGTGGTGTAAGCCCTTGTGTCGCAAATCGGTGTGCTTTTTTAATAAACTTACGCGGATGACATCGATCTTTTCCTGCAAGTACAGCTTGGCCGTGGTGTAGAGCATATGGAGCTCCGGGTTGGAGCCTTCGGGCGCCCAAAAGATGAACACCAACGGGAATTGCTTGCGTCCGTCCGCATGGCTCAGCTAAAAAGATGGAATGAGTCAAAAAATCAATCACTCTACGAGTCGCTGAAAGAGGTGGCTCAGAGCACGCGTACCTCGTAGCTGAGCACCACATATCTTGGCACATTTTCAGGCAATTCTACATAGAAAAGAAAGGTGGCGGAATTGAGCAAAAAGCCAAAAGAATGACAATTTTGTACCTTCCACGAGGTCCTCCAAAGAGACATCTTCGTGTACTTCGTCCTCGACAATCTTGAGGTTCTTCTTGTCAATTTTTACTATCACAAGGTGGGCCAGGTGAGCGTTTTACGCGTCCTCGCGTCGCAAAAAAAAAAAAAAAAAAAAAAAAAAAAAAAAAAAAAATTAAAAAAAAAAGGAACTTACAAACAAAGGCAGCGTTGCCACTGGAGTACTTTTTAAAGCGAAACTCCTTGAGTTTCTCAACGAGCGCAGTGTCGATATCACACGTAGAAATGATGCCCTAGGTGCAAAGACACAAAGGGGCGACGGATGAGGAGAAACGTGCGCGGATGAGCAAAACTGCGCAACAAGCGGTTACCATGGCGACTTGAACGAGTAAAGCAAAGAAAGAAAAAGCGGGCAAAAGGACCAAGAACACTTTGGGGGATCAGCTTGCCGCTTTTGTTCGTCCCAGAAACCCCGCATTTCGCCAATTGACGTTTTTACTGGCATTTTGAAGAAATTGCTCAGTACAGCTTGAGCTCCAGAGGATCGCATCTTAATGTGTATGTTCAAGTATTCAGTTGCTTCGCATGCTGTCCATTAAAATCGGATCTTAATCTAATTGGTTGTCGAGAATATCGCAAAGGAAGCGATTTTGTTGCATTTTGGTCATTTTTTCGGTACACTCATATCCTTTCAAGGACATCTGCTTTTTATCAAGTAATTCCACGCTTTCCGGTTCGAATGAGCCTCTCCATGGCCCGCTGCGGCCATTGGATGACGCACAATGGCGATTTTCAAATATTGCGGATTTTCCAAGGGATGCAGTCGTGGATTTTGAATCTTCGGATTTTAGGTCCTCAGATCGCCACGCGATTCACACGCATGGTATATGATGTGTATTCACGGATAAAAATACAATAAAAAACAGGGATCCATTGACTGGTTTTCGCGTAAAGCGCAAAAAGGGGAGATTTTTGAACTCAAGGCCAACTCAGCGAGGATTAGTCGCAGTATCTTGGAAGTCATGTCATCAAAAAGAGCATGACTCTCTGCTTACGTGGACATGGGTGATCGGATGAAAATAGTGATTCTTTGGTATTCTTATTGCGGTTTTAAAATCATAGGCACTTTTCGATGCGTGCTAAATCGCGTCAAACGTCGAGTGACACGCGTCTGTTCCTAGTCAAATCCACGTACCTGGAGTCTCTCTTGCTAGTGGACGCGTCAGCGCGACTACTTTATCGAACTGATAGCTTGCTATTCGCATCCAAAGAAAAATCGAAAATCGCCCATTGCTTGTCAAAGAGCAGAATAACCTCCTTCTTTTTTGGTATTTCTCGTGGTTTCTCCATGCAGCATTTCTTGTGTGCAAGTTTGGCTCAATTCCGGGAACCTGGATTTTGGTATGGGACGCTTGCCATGTCTAAATTTGCGCGTGGCGCGCCCAAATGACCGGCGACTGCTGCAAATCGCGTGCCATTTGAAGTTTCTCGATGTTATCTTGCACAAGGAAGAGTTTCGGAGCATCACAATGCCTTGTTGGCCGTTCCATCGCGATTAAACTTGTTTTTCACGCTTTACTTATTATTACACGGACAGCGACACTGAAAATGGATGCCCCATGCTTCGAAAATGATGATTGCTTGAACAAGCTACTCGTAGAGATGGCATCCACGCCAAGTTTCAAGCCAAAATAACAAAAGTTCGTATAAAACAGGTGTATTTCACACATTTGTAATAATTCGAAACGACTCCATTAGCATTTCCCACTCTCAGATGAGAATAGATCGAAGCTAGATGATTTCTTCTTTCAATTAAGTCTTTGATCATCCTTGTGTGAAGAGGATGACAGCAGATATCGCTGAAACAATGACCCAACAGGCTGCGGTGAAGTGTGTGCCTGAAACCATTTAAATCGTAATCCGGCCAATTGGGTTGCACGGGCCTTGAAACGAATAGGCATAGCCCAGGGCGAGTTTGTTTTTTCTGCCGCCGATGGATCGCCGACCGGGTACGTGCTGAAAAGGCAAAAGAGGGAGGGGAAGCGACGCGTGATGGCGCGTGGGCGGGGAAGGAAAACAAGGAGATGATGCTAATTGGGAATACGCTGTGGAAAGAGGGAAGCAGCAACAATGCTGCAAGCAAACAATGCCATCCAAAACAAGGTGAACCCAAAAGATTTCTTTTGGTGGCAACTGATGCAGATGCGCCAAACCGTAAATGACTCTCGTGTAACCACGCATCACGGGCTTTAAAAAAATTTGATGTCTTTTGCTTGCCCTTTTTTGCTTTTTTGCTTCTCCTCCCCTTTTTTTGCTCAATTCGCTCACGCCCCTCGTTCCTCCCTATTTCCTTTTTCTTCCTCTTCTTCCTCTTTTTTTTTTTATTTCTTTCTTTTTTTTTACTGCTCGTTCATCACCTATGGCGGATAGACAAGGAGGCATGGTCCAGTCGTATGGCTACAATTCGCTGTCGCCCACCAATTCGCAGGTCGTGTCTCGTGCTGTCGCCGCGGCGGCTGCCAACAACCACCACTCGAGCAAAAAAAGCGGCCGCAACTCGAAGCGCTACTCCGTCTCTGCTTTTTATTCCATGGCGGCCGAGCAGGACAATGAGGTGGAAGATGAGCTTGCTCAAGGTAAAAAACCAATTGACCATTGGAATGAGCTTGAACACGCGCACAACCGGTCAATTGCCATTTGCCCTCGATATGTCCCCATATCTGACTCGTTTTTTTTTTCTCTCTTTTTTCATTTTTTTTTTTTTTCTTACGATAAGCGCAACGACGTCTTCGTGAGATCAAATCCAAGATTTCTGCTCAATCCAAAAAGAATTTCGTGTTGGAGCGCGATGTGCGCTATTTGGACTCGCGCATTGCCTTGTTGATCCAGAACAGAATTGCATTGGCCGAGGTAAAGTAGCGTTTCTGCGGCGACGGGGATCGATTTGAGAGCGCCAAAGGCCTCCAATGGCTCATTGTTTTCTTATTATTGAAATAGCAACACGAGATGGCAGCGCATTTTGAAGAGCATGGTGCTGCCGACGATGATGTATATCCTGACGATCGCAAGCTGCAGCAGTTTGGCAATTTGTTCTTCATCCTGCAAAGCGAGCCGCGCCACATTGCCACGCTTTGCCGCCTTGTCAGCCTTGCTGAGATTGACACTTTGCTTCAAACCGTCATGTTCACCCTGTACGGCAACCAGTATGAGAGCCGTGAAGAGCACTTGCTTCTTACCATGTTCCAGGTATTTTAAAGAATACAAGAAAAAAAAAAGCAAATTGGGACATGCAGGGGGAACAAAGAGGCGACGGCGCAAAGAGGGGGAAATCGCATGGAAAGGGAGACTGACCGTGTCCTTTTTTCTTTTCTTTGCTTTTTGGCTCCGAATAGAACGTGCTTGCCGCTCAATTCGAGACGTCGACGGAATTCGGCTCGTTGCTGCGCGCAAACACACCCGTGTCGCGCATGATGACCACGTACACGCGTCGCGGCCCTGGTCAGGCGTATCTCAAATCCGTGCTGGCCGAAAAGATTAAGAATCTGGTGGAGCACAAAGACCTTAATCTCGAAATCAACCCGCTCAAGGTATGGGGAACAGACAGAAAATCAAAAAAAAAAAAAAATCAAAAAAAAAAAAGCTGATTTTGTTCTCTTTTAAAAGGTGTACGAGCAGATGATCCAGCAAATTGAAGCCGACAATGGCGGCGTGCTTCCAGACGATATACCCAAGAGCGTGACCGCGGATGTGGCAGCAAGCCATCCAGATGTGCAAGCGATCATCCAGCCGCGGCTCAAAATGTTGATGGAGATTGCAGAGAGCTTCTTGACGACGATCCTGGCGTCCGTCGACTATGTGCCCTATGGTATCCGCTGGATCTGTAAGCAGATTCGATCGCTGACCAAGCGCAAGAACCCTCAGGCATCCGAGTTTGCCGTTTGTTCCATGATTGGCGGCTTTTTCTTCCTTCGTTTCATCAACCCGGCTGTCGTCACGCCCCGTGCTTATATGCTCCTTGATAATGTGCCTTCCAAGCACCCGCGACGCACACTCACTTTGGTAACAATACAGCATAAAAAGAGAGAGTGAATAACGCGAAAACTGTGAAAAAAACACGAAAACGTCAAAGCGCGTCGCATCTGCCATCCTGCTCATACGTCCTTTTTTTTTTTTGCAGATTGCCAAGCTGCTACAGAATCTTGCCAACCGGCCATCGTATGCCAAGGAAGCTTACATGCTGCCGACCAATGATTTTGTCGAGAACAACAAACAGCGCATCAACAAGTTTTTGAACGAATTGTGCGAAGTGAGTGATTTTTACGAGTCGCTCGAGATGGATCAGTACATGGCGCTGTCCAAAAAGGACCTGGTGATCCACATCTCGCTCAATGAGATCAACAACACATTGTCGCTGTTGCAAAAGCATTTGGACGTCATTGCGCCAAAGGACAAGGACCGTTTGCGCGTCCTCATGAACGAGATGGGTGCTGCGCCTGCGCAGGTCGCTCGCAAGGATAACAAGACCATCGAACTTGCTCTCTTTAGTCGTTGGGAAATTCCCATTCAGGGTATATTTTTAATAGAAAAAAAAAATGCCCGTTTCGCGCGCACTCCACTTTTGCCTCGAATTGGCACGCATCCCTTACATCTGCATCGACTCACCGTGGTATTTTTTTATGCACAGATTTGACGACGGCGCTCATGTCGGAGAACAATATCACGCAAAATGACATTTTGTACATGGAGACCAAGGCTATTTATGTGCAATTGATCCGTTCGCTGCCTCATCTTGCCACGGGCGCGAACCTGGACCTGGACTACATTGCCGAAACGGCGGCCACGACCAAAGATCCTCAATTGGTGCGCAAAGGCATCAAAGTCAAGGACATGCTGCGCGAGCTGGAGGACATGGGCATCATTGACCACCGTGACCGGTACAAGTTGCTTGTCGAGGAGATTACACAGGAGCTCGCGCACCTGGGCAACCTCAAGGAGAAGGTGCTCGTGGAATTGACGTCGCTCGAGGCCGTCTACGACACCATCCTCAATCACAACACGTACCTTCGCCAACAGCTCGAGTCCTACAAGGCTTATCTCCAAAACGTGCGCCTCCAGAGCTCAGGCGCCGACAAATCCACCAAGAAATCCGTCGGCATTGGCGTCCAGGTCGATGGCCAAAAGACGCCAGCAAGCATTGGTCATGCAGGTCATGCCACCAGCAAAAAGAAAGGCGCCGTCCAGGGCCCTTTCAAGTTTAGCCACTCTCAGCTTGAAAAGGATGGCGTCATTTGCCAGAGCACCGTCCCTGAAGCAAGGTAAAAAAAAAAAAAATCGCGCAAAAATAACAAAATGAATGAAAATCAACGAAAAATACACAATGATTCACTCTTTTTTTTTGTTTTGTGCCTGCAGACAACCGAATATCTTCTTTGCATTCACGTCGCCACTGCCAGGCACGTTCATCATTGCCATGCACTTCAAGGGGCGCGAAAAAGCCATCCTGGAAATGGATCTGAAGCTGGATGATCTGCTCGAAAAGGTACCCCCTTTCTTTGTCTCCCCCGAAAATAAGGGGAAAACATCCTCTCACGCTCTCTATTTTTTTTTTTTACTTTTCATTGTTCTATCATAGCAACAAGACAATGTGGAACTGCTTGACCTTGAATATGTGGGTCTCAATGTGACAAAGGTGATCCAATTGCTAAACAAAACCTTTTTGACACGCAACAAGTAAGTCTGAAAACGAAAAAAAAAAAAATCCATTCGCTGATCTAATTTGCTCATATTTGATTCTCTTGCTTTTCACTTTCTCGTGTTTTATAGGGGCGGCTTGTTTTCGTAATCAAAAAATCATCTCATCCGCCCCATTGCTCTTTTTTTTCCCTCTCTCCTTTTGTACTTGATGCCCTTTGTTTACCTTTTTGCCTTGACACACCATCTAAAACCATCTCTCTCTCTTTCTCTCTATTTTTTACCCAGTCTTATAATGATTTGAATAAAAAAAAAGCCGTCGCTTTGTCTGTCTCTCTATTTTTTTTTATTACATTGGGCTTTGTGGCCGTGTCCAAAGCATTAGGGTCGCACTTTGTGTTACATTTCGGGGATTCGCAATGCTCGCTGAACTCTCTTTTTTCAAAAAAAAGGCCCCTCTTCCACGCTCGCTCTCTCTTTCCCTTTTTTTTCACCCTTTCCTGTTTGTGTGTGTATTTACACCCTCCATTCACCTTCTCTACCTTTGTCTCCCACCCCTCCCCTCTCCTCATAGTCTTTCGCCCCACCAGCTGCCTGGCCTTTTCTCCACACACAAACACACTTTTTTTTTCTATTTTTTTTAGCGCGTTTCACTCCGTTTCGTTTTCTTTTTTTGATTTATGTCACCCAAGCTGGCCTCCACTGACGTCTCCAACTCGGTCCACCATACCCAAGTAGCGCCTCAGCAAGAGTCCACCGACCACCATCGTAAGTAAAAAACACACCGAGGTCTCTACTACTTGTTGCAAAATTCGTTCCCTCCTTAATTTTTGGGGTGCCCATCCCTCTTTTTTTTTCTTTTTCTTTTTCTTCTCTTCTTCCTTTCTCTTCCCATCCCTCTTTTTTTTTCTTTTTCTTCTCTTCTTCCTTTCTCTTGGTTCTTTTTGTTCTTTTCAAAAGCCAAGCGAGCCAAAGACGACAAGAACCAATGTAAATGCAGCGATAAAAACGCAAAAAAGGTATTTTTTAGCGCGCATTGCGGCTCACGTTTTATTTTTTTGGTGATTTTTTGTAGCATCAACGAGTGCGTCAGAAAAAGCAGCCGCCATGGACACGCCCACGACCAAACCACGGTTCTTGTCGCTTTTGTTTTGCTGTGCGAGCGACATCTATCTCGAGCGCCCTTATCGAAGCCATAGCAGCAACAATCAGGCCGAGCGCCCCAAGCGAAAACGGTGGTATCATCGCTTCGCCCTGCGCGCGGTCCAAGTGCGCCATGATACACCCGCGCCCCAGCCCACGACGCCCGCCGATGTCCAAGAACACGTGCCCGAGGCCGAAAATGACGTTTGCGCACTCAATGACCACCCCACGACCATTGTCATCCCCGTCCGCGAGCCTTCTAAGGATGTACGCACAACAGCAACAAAAAAAAATATATATCCACGCAATGATGCCTTGGCTCACGCGATGTCTCGTTTTTTTTTTTTTTTGGCTTTTTTTGCAGATCATGCGCCTTTTGCCGCCATTAGCCCAGGAAGACACCGGCAAAAAGTGCTTGGTCTTGGACCTGGACGAGACGCTGGTCCACAGCTCGTTCAAGGTAGGCCTGTTTTTGCAAACTTTATGAATTGAAAGCTCATTTGATTTTTTTATCACCGGCAGATGATACCAAACCCTGATTTCGTGGTTCAAGTGGAGATTGATCAGCAAATTCACAATGTGTATGTGCTCAAACGCCCCGGCGTCGACGAATTCATGCGCAAGATGGGCGAAAAGTACGAAATTGTCGTCTTTACGGCCAGCTTGTCCAAGGTAAAAAAAAAAAAAAAAAAAAAAGAGGATGCGCGTGCGTGCGTCTGCCCGCCTCCGCCAGTCATCCCACTTTATGGGAATGCATGGGCTCACACTTGCACTTTCTTTTTATAGTACGCCGATCCCGTGTTGGACATCCTGGACAAGCATCAAGTCGTACAACATCGCCTTTTCCGCGAATCGTGCTTCAATCACAAAGGCAGCTACGTCAAGGTATGACAAAAAAAGAGAGAGAGAGAAAAAAAAAAGCGCGGGCGCGGCATGGTGCATTGCTCTAGCTGTATTTTGAGCGCGCGGGCGCGGCAATGTGTTGCATGTGCGCCTTTTTTTTTTTCTTCTTTTTTTTTTGCGTGTGTGGGGGAGAAGCAGAGCAGAGGCAGTAGCAAGGAGGAGGGGGGTTGGAGGAAGAGGAGAGAGGCAAAGGGGAGGCCGTCGATGGGTGAGGAGGAGGTGACAGAGGGGGGATGGATGGACAAGGAGAGCGATGGAAGAGAAAAGCATTCCTCCAATGCCTCACGGCTTTTTTTGCTCCTTGTTTTTTCACCTGTTGCATTGCCAATTGTAGGATCTATCACAACTGGGCCGTGAATTGGGCGCCACTCTTATCCTGGACAACTCGCCCACCAGCTATTTGTTCCACACCGCCAACGCCGTGCCTGTGTCGACGTGGTTCAATGACCCCCATGATACCGAATTGACCGACCTAATAGATTTCCTCAACGATCTCACCGTCGTAGACGACGTCACCCTCGTTTTAGATAGCGCCATCGAACATGATCCCTCTTCCAATATCACCGTGCGTGGGTCGTAGATCTTTTGCTCGCCCGCGCGCACCCCCCTCTCCCCAATTGATCGCGACACCCCTCGCCATGTCCTCACATGGACCTCTCCCAATCGCCAATGTTTCAACTCGTTCTCACTCAACACCCAAGTTTTCGGACTTTTGGCTTGCGCAGCACATTTTTGCTTGCTTTTTCTCTTTTATGATCCCCATTTTTTTTGCCTTGTCCTCCTCCTCCTTTCCCTTTTTACTGCACCCCCATACCTCTTGCTTCTTTTTCATATATATTATGTGTGTCTTTTACCTCTATTGTGCCTTTGTCGCCCTTTCCCTGCCCCTTTTCCCCCGTACTAATCTGCAAATAAAAAAGTCCTCCCACTGTTGAACACCAAAAAAAAAAAGAGACGCTCTCAGGCACGGACACGCGCCGCGTCAGGGCGCCCGGCGGGCTCGTTTCCCAGCGGGGCTTACCAATGTCACATGCGTGCCCTTTGTGCGCCGCTTTTGTCATTGCGTTCAAATCGGGCAAGAGGCGTCAGCCCTTCCAAACTCTTGCCAAAGCGCCTTATTCATGGTGCCGATGTGAAAGTCCGCTCATGTAGCATATTTATTTGTGGGCCATGCGATTTTTTATCGCCCTTTTTCTTCCAATTCCTCTTTTCCACGACAAAAAAATGGTTAGAAAATACGACTTGGGTAAGCAGACTGTGCGTGCGCACGCGTATTGACCGCGTCACTCGCGCTGTTAACGCGTCTTCTTTACCATATTCACTTGTGCTCTCATTTTTTTTACTAGTTGTTTATGGCGCCACCGGATTCACGGGCGCCACGACGAGCGAATACATTGCTGGACTGCGCGACAAGGCAAGAAAGTGTGGTCAAGGACCCGGTGTGGGGAAGCGAGCCGAGGAAAGGAGGGGGGTAACCCGTGAGAAACCTGCTGACACGCCTTTTTTTCTTTATTTCGTTGACAACAGGACCTGCGCTGGGCCGTGGCCGGACGCAGCGAGGCCAAATTGGCGAAGCTCAAGCAAGAGTTGATCAAGATTGACGAGTCGCTTGAGAATTTGGACGTGATTGTGGCCGATGCGAGCGAGCCCGCTTCGCTGGATGCCTTTTTGCAGTACACAACGGTGGTCTTGAGCACGGTGGGCCCTTACATCAAGTATGGCACGCCGCTTGTCGAGGCGTGCATCCGCAACAAGACACATTATGTCGACATCACCGGTGAATACACCTGGATCAAGCAACTCATCGACAAGTTCCACGACCAGGCTCAGGAGAGCGAGGTGATGATTGTACCGACATGCGGCTTTGATTCGGTGCCTTCCGATTTGGGTGCATTCATGCAAGTTCCCTTGTTTTTTTTTGGGTCCCCGTCACGCGCAATGCCGAGAGCACTCACACGCCAACTCTTTTATTCTCTCTTTTTTTTTTTTACAATAGGGTTGTGGACTATATGCAACAAGCACCACAAGATTGACACCACAGATGTCAAGTATTCTGTTGTGGACATTGTGGTAATTGCTTTTTTTTTCCAAGGATTTTCCAAGGATTGGGCATGTTTTTCAATGTAATTGACGCGTCTTTTTTATTTTAGGGTGGCGTCTCTGGCGGCACGTTGCAGACCATGGTTGAGCAATTGAGCGACAGCTCGTTGCAGCCTACGAGCCACGTTGACAAGTACCTTTTGGCGAGCGAGCGCGGCATTGACAAGGCGCGCGTGCCCAAATTTTACCGCGACACGGACTTTCCGCGCTGGCAGGCGTTCTTTGTGATGAGCGTGATCAATGAAAAGGTGGTGCAGCGCTCGTGGAGCCTGTACACGCAGCGTCGGCAGTCGTACGGCCGTCTGTTCACTTACCACGAGTCCATGTCGTTCCCCTGGATCGGTGCGTTCCTTGTGACCGCCATGATTTACTGCACCCCCGTCCTGACGCTGCTACTCAAGTTCCAATTCTTCAAGCGCTTCGCCAAATGGGCTCTTCCCCAGGGTGGTGCCGGACCCTCGCGCGAGCAGCGTGCCAAGGGTCGCTTTGAGGCCCATGTCATTGCCCAGGGCGAAACCGAGCCATACGATTCTCCCGTCCGCGTTCGTGGCATTGTCAAGGGTAAGCCCACCATAGAAAAAAAGGGTCATGAATCGGCCGAGTGCCCTGACGCGCTCTTTTTTTTTTTTTTTTTTTTTTTTTTTTTTTTTTTTTTTTTTTTTTTTTTTTTTTTTTACCACTGGTGCGATTAATGGCTCAGCGACCCTGGATACTCGGACACATGCGTGATGCTTGCGGAGGCTGCGCTCAGCATTGTCAAGAATCACGATTATTTGCCCGGCAAGCAGGGCGGTATCCTCACACCTGCCAGCGCCTTTGGCAATATCCTGATCGACCGACTCAACGCCAGCGGCCGCATGAGCTTCACCGCTGAAACCATGACCGATTAAATCCCTTTTTTTTCACCCATTTCCATCCCTCATATTTTGCATCTTTTACTTCCCAGCTTGACGTATGATATCAAATAAAACATCGAACTTTGTTGCCCTCAATGGCTGAACATTGTAGTCTTTTCCATACAAGAGCGCTGACTGTGATATCGGCGTGTGTAAGGCCACAAATAAATTGTGACCAATGAGGTACAGTAAAGGCGCTTGTCGTTTGGAAAGACCATGTTGAGATTTCAGCGACTTGGCGTGCAATGACCCTGAGAACTTGCATTTTTGTCTTTGGTTTGGCAGACATGATGCTGGATCGACTCTGCCCGCCTGCCCATATTCACTAATTTGAGCTTCCGCAAGCGTGACAAAAAAAAAAAAATCAATCACCATCTCAGCAAGTGCCCGAGAAATTGGCACAAAAGCACGTACGATGTTCATCCATTTTGCCTTTTTGCACGCAAATAAAGCGTTTTACTGTATTATATCATATCTGTTCATGCTTCAATGCCTGAAGCATCGCTTGATCATACGCTGCACAAAAACAACGTATCATACAACATGTATATTCACCTTTTAAAATCAAAAAGCGTGTTTTTCCGACTTTGCCGGCCTGCTGTGCCTCCAGACTTTTTTTTACAGCCTGCTTGCCCGCCAATGAAACCTGCGTCACGGCTAAACTCTAGCTCAACGCTCAAAACGAACCCGCCCGATTTTTGAGACTCGAAAATACCAAAAACCACATATTTGTACTATTTTGTATTCATCTCGCCACCTGCATGGTCAATCCCGCTTAAAAATGCCTGCATCGCATTTAGCCCATTTTATAAACAAAAATCGGATCGATATGGACCCTGAATCTCCTCGCAGTATACTTTTTTTTTTTTTTTTTGCCCTTCGCCTTTTGCCTTTTGCCCATTTTACGCAGTGCATTGACGTTAAGGTGACGCGAAAACTATTTCGCAGTGGGATGACAAGTACAAAGATTAACACACTCGATTTGCGGGTCATTCGGCAAGCGCAAAGCCCAAAAAGTCTCTATAAAAGCGCCATTTGTCGTTTTTATGATGGATCGCGGTGCATTTGAAAGGAGCGCAACGAGACGCGTGGAATGAAAATTGCCCCAAAACCTGGCACAAGTGATTCTTTGCGCCTTTTGACTGTTTGCATCCCGCTCTTTCCCCTTTTTGGACTCTTTTTCGTGTTTTTCAAGCGTGTTGTCGTGTCGTTTGCCTTGCGTCTTTTGTTTCCAACGGCATGAATGACTGGTCCGATCTGTTTGGATCTGATGATGAAGTGCACGATGAGGGCTCCGTTGGCTCATGGGCCACGCAAGACGCTGAAGACGTCGATGAGCGCAACGCGCCTATGACGACTGCGGCAGGTGCCGCGGTGGACACGTTTGACGCGATCCCTGGGTTGTATTTGTGGCGTGACGCGCTGACACACGAAGAGCAGATGGCAATGTTGCGCAGTATCATCGACAGCAACGTTTTTGGCAATCGCAACCAGGCAATGCTTTTTGGCACGCTGCCGGAGCATCTACAATGGCTCTCGGACCATCTTCACGCGCAAAACATCCTGCCACACGACCTGAACGCGCGCAAACCTCTCTTCAATCAGGCAATTTACAATCGTTACGAAAAAGGTCCATAAATTGATTTTTTCTCTCTTTTTTTTTCGGCCACGCTGAGCACTGACCCCCCTCTTTTTTGGAATATGGCATTGTAGGCGAAGGCATCCTGCCGCATGTGGACTTGGCAAGGTACGGGGGCTCAATGGCCCAAATCATCGGAAATGTGCCAAAAAAAAAAAGACATATCTCACTCTTTTTACGCGTATAGATTTGAGGATGGCATTGTGATTTTGTCACTGCTGTCGTCGTGCTGCATGTCCATGCGCCCTGCGGACGCGTCAGCGATAGCGACTGCTGGGTTCAATGGCGACATTGTGCCCATTTCTTGCAAAAAGCGCGCCGGTGTGGATTTGCTGTTGAGTCCGGGCGACATACTTGTCCTGACGGGTGAGGCGCGGTACCAGTGGACGCACAGTATCCCGGAGCGCATCGAGGACTATGTTGATGGACGGCGCGTGACGCGTGGCAATCGTGTCAGTGTGACTTTGCGCCGACTTTTGGAATAAGAGATCCTTGTTGGCCCCGGGACCCCCATCTTTTTGTAAAAAGTGCTGCATGGAAACGACCATCAAGAAAGAACACAAAAAGAGAAGAATGTTGGCACGTCTCTTTATTTGTTTCTTGGCAATACCAAGTGTTCTTGGCGTGTCTGATACGTCTTGGTAAAATATGGATGAATCTGATCCGAATCGCGTTGTGGCGCGTGGCGCGAGGCGAAAAAAAAAGAAAAAAGGACGTAACTGGGCCTTGGTCGCCCGTTTTTGACAACAAGCGTGGTTTTTCATTCGAACACTGATTTTAGGGTGTCTAGACTTGTTGTCATGGCTGCAGTATCTGGAAAGCGGGTCGCCAGATCGTGTTTTTGCGTGGCCAAGTTTGCATAAAAAATCGGTTACACATGGCCTCAATTGGAAAGTCTGGAAAACCTAGTGTGTGTTGATCACCGTGCAGATGCGCGCATGCAAGATCCGAGACGCGATAAAGAGTAGAAATTCGGATCTCAGCCAAATGCAAGGGGTGATGGGGCGGTGTGAGGAGGCACAGCACGGAACAGCGGACCAATGTGAGGCACATTGGGCCACGTAAAACCAAGGAGAGTGCCATGTTTTTCTGTTTTGTTCAACTGTTTCATGTCCACGCTCCTGGCCTCTTTGTCTGGCCTATGCGGCGTGGGGGGGGGGAAATGAGGGGGAATAAATGAGGAGAAGGGAGGGGGGCTCGAGAGCCATCGATGGGCAATTGACTTGAGCTGGATGACGTGCATGAGGACCAAATGGTCTGTTACACATCACTGCATTGCCCCTGAAAGGTAATGTCGTTCTCACCCCCTCCCCTATTTCTTACTTCTTTGCGCCTTTCATTGTCTCTTTTTTTTCTCATTTTTTATTTCTTTTCGTCATCCTTTTTTTTTTTTTAACCCAATTTTTGATACCAATTGAGCATGTATGGCTCTCCAGATCAATCGCGGCGGCCCAAGAATGCTATTCCCATCCCAGCGCGACCGCGTCAGTCGCCGCCGCCGGTGATGTCGTCGGTGCGGTCGATGGACAGCGAGCATTTTTATTCCTTTGGCAATACAGGCTCTCAACAGGCTCATGCGCCAACCATGCGGCCTTTGTCGCCGTCCAGTGAAATCGAGGTGGTGATGGATGACGGCACTTTGCAGCGACGCACCGTGTCGCTGTCCACGACGGTGGAAACGCGGTACCATGACACATTGGATCATATTTTGGGCGGTGGTGGCGCCAATGCCCCATCTTTTACTAGACCTGCCTCCATCATGACATCGCATGACACCATCGACACGTAAACAATGCGCTGGCCCCTTAAAACACAGCAATTTTGATGGACCCTGATCCTGATTTTTTTTAATTTTTTTTTTTAATTTTTTTTTTTTTTGCAGTGATAATGAGGATCCACAGCAGCAGCAACAGCCATTGCTCTCTGGATGGAATCGCAAGGCATATCAGAGCACAACAATCCGCGAGGAAGAGGAAGAAGATGAGACCATGACAAGCAATAGCAGCAGTGACGACGCGGAAGATCAAACGGCCTTTTTTCTGGAAGGTGGTAGCACAGAGCCATGGCCCAAGGATGAAACGCCATCACTGCTGAAACGGTTGGGGGCGCTGGAGCTGACGGCTGCGCAAAAGGCGGTGCTGAAATGCAGCTTTGCCTATCTCCTTGGCTCATTATTCACATTTATTCCGTCTTGGAATGCGTGGATCGGCAACAATCGCTCATCCAGCCATCTTGTCGCGACGGCCACCGTGTTTTTCAACCCCGCCAAGACCCTGGGTGGCATGGTCGAGGCCGCGGCCTATGGCTGGGGCTACACATTCTTTGCTTTGCTTGTTTGCCTGGGTTCCATGGCCACCACCGATTTTTTCATCGATCACCAGATGACGCTTGTCGCCCACGTTGTCTCGTTGTTCTTTTGGCTTGCTGGCGCCGCGTTCATCGTCGCCTTTTTAAAAGCGCATTGGAACAAGCCGCCTGTAGCCAGCGGTGCGTTAAAAAAAAAAAAAGTAGTTGTGAATTACATCTCTGATGCAATGTCTTTTTTTTTCCTGTTCTCTAGCCTCCAGTCTCTGCTTTATTATCATTTTTATCATTGTTGTCAAGGAAGGGTCCGTAAATCAAGGCGCATTCGATACGACGCGCATTGAACAAATTACATCTGTGGTGGCAATTGGCACCTTGGTCACGGTCACATGCTGTATTGTATTTTGGCCTACGTCGGCAACGACCAAGCTGCAGTAAGGGGTCAATCACTTAAAAGTGAGAAAAAATAGCACCATTGACGCTCCTTTTTTTTTGTAGACAAGATTTAGACAAGACATTGCAGTCGTACCAGGTGCTGCTCAAGCTTTTAACCAAGACATTCTTGCTGGACGACGATCTGCCAGAATTTACGGCGAATCAGTCATTGCAATCAGCCATTGAATCGCACCGTGGCAGCTTCACATCACTGCAAAAGTCTCTTCAAGAGGCCAAATTGGAAAGTCTGTGGAATGCGCAGATTCGTGGGTGCGCCGACGAGTACGACACGATTGTCAAGAGCATGCAACGGCTGTCACAGCACGTGGGCGGCTTGCGCAGCAGCTGTGGTGTGCAATTCTTTCACCATCAGCGGTCGCAACAAGAACAAGACCAAAATCACGCGAATGTGCCCATTCCCTATGCAGAATCCGCCCATGACGACACACATCCAGCGCCGTCGCCATCGTACGCGCAAGACGCGTCTCTGTTTGTTGTGGGCACGCCGGGCACCACGGCATCTATGGCCGTGTCGTCGCGTTCAGTGCTTTTATCGCCACGCCCGCCCAGCGACACGTGGAGCGTGTATGCCGGCCATCGTCGTCGCCAACTCGAGTCTGAAATGAAGCGCCAGCGTGCGAAAAAGATGGACGTACAGCAACAACAAGAACATCAGCCCATGGAAAACGAAAAAGAAGGCGTCCACATAGAAAACGACGATGATGACCAGCTTTCATTAAACGAACCTTACACGACGACACTGATTGATTATGTGCACACCATCCGGCACCCATTGAAATCGCTGGCGTACACGTGCAAGCGCACATTGTACCATTTGCAACAAGGAATCAAGCCATTTACGTCGCGTCACCGATTTCTCCTCTTTTCGTCGCATGCGCTGCCGCCAGATTGCCTGCGCCTCAAGCAGAATCTCATCAAGGCGCTCGAGGTGTTTGACCGAGCACAACACAGGGCCATGCGTGACCCCATCAACAAAGTCACCGACGATTTGTGCCTCGTTTATTTTTTTGTCTTCAATTTGAAGGAATTCACCAACGAATTGATCAGCCTCGTGGACGCCGTGCATGTCCTCACGGCCAAACAGCAACGCATCCCTCTGTGGCGCTATTTGTGGCATAACCTGGCCAAGCTTTTGTCGCGCCATCGCTCAAATGCCGCCAATTCTTCATCCATCAAGCCCTTTGTGCCCAATGAGCGCCATCGTCTCGACACGCTGCACACACCATCGCCTACCACCAAGTGGCGCAAGTTTTTCCTGCAGGCGTGGCGCACCATGTCCTTGTTCAAGCTGCAAAAGATGCGTTATGCCGTTAAATCAATGCTTGCCGCCGTGCTGCTTGCGTCGCCTTGCTTCATTGCCGCTACAGGGCCATTGTTCCGCGCGTGGCGCATGGAATGGGCATTGATCACGGTAAATTAATATTTTATTTTTAATTTTACGCATGTCTGATCATCTCTCTCTATTTTTTTTTTTTTTATTGATGAATAGCTCATGGTGGTGATGACGCCCACGGTGGGCGGGACCAACATTGTGGCGGTTTATCGCATTTTTTCGACGATGCTCGGGTGCTTTTCGGCCATGGTGTTTTACATGCTGTTTCCGGGTAACATGGTGGTGCTTGCGGTGCTGACGTGGCTGTTTTCACTCCCGAATTTCTGGCTGATCCTGCACCACAAGCATGGCAAATTTGGACAATTTACATTGCTTGCGTACAATCTTGTGATGCTCAACAAGTACAATGACCGCGACACGAACAATATTGAGGTGTGGCGACTTGCGTTCCAGCGATGCGTGGCGATTCTCGTGGGCGTGCTTGCGGGTCTCGTCGCGACAAACTATTGGTGGCCGTACGAGGCGCGTGTTGAGCTGCGCAAAGGCCTTTCTGATTTTTTGCTGCGTCTTGCGTGGCTTTACGAGCGTCTTGTGGCGACGCGACCACCGTCTCATAGCAAAAAGCTCTATGACGATGAGGACGACAACCCTGTACCCGTTGGCAACCCATTAGTTCCTCATTCGCCGGCGTGGGTCGAACAAGAATTGGCATTGCAACGCGATTTGATTGAATTGTATGGGTTGCTTGCGCAGACGCCCAACGAGCCGCGTCTCAAGGGCGCGTTCCCCGTGGAAACCTATCGGCAGATGCTTGCGGCTGGGCAGAATCTCGTGGACAAGATGATTGCCATCCGCACCGTCGTGACAAAGGAGGTTTGGACCAAAGAGGTGTACCCATCCATGGTCGTGCCGACGGGCCGCCAGGGTCGCGACATGGTCGGCAACGTGCTGCTATATTTATACCTGTTGGCCTCGGCATTGCATCTAAAGACCCCGCTGCCGCCCTATTTGCCGCCCGTCCGCGCCGCATGGGCAAATCTCATCCATGAGCTGCGCCGCGACAAGCTGCGCAACAATCACGCCTACATGATTTACTTTGCTTACGTGGTCATGATGGAAGACATCATTTACGATCTTGACAAGGTACATAAAAATGGCAAAATAACGAAAAATGGCAAATGACCTCATCTTTTTTTTTTATTCTCTCTCTCTTTTTTTTTTTTTACGCGCATGAAGCTTGGCGAGCACATGACCTTACTTTTCGGGGCACTGGTACCACAAGATGAATGGCAAAAACTGTTTGAGCCAAGCGAAATGGAGCAGGGTCACGGTCTTTCCATTGTGCCAGCGTCACATCGCCTCACGCAAGCGCATACGCAATGACAATAGCATAGATCTGCTTTTTTCCGCAATTACAAAACGATTCCCACTTTTATCTCCTCCTTTTACTACCCATCCAAGAATAAAATACGCATATTTTATAGGAATTGAGCAGACTGGCGATTTTAAACAGAGAGAGGGTATGATGTCGATGGGCATTCGCGTCGTCGCGTCGCACCTCAATCCCACTAGAAACAAAAAAAAAGGCAAAAAGTCAGCCATGGTGCTTTTATTTTGGCCTTTTTTTTCCGTGTTTTCATCTTACCACGAGCTCTGGAGAATTGGAGCGTTGCTCAGGGACCGGCTTTTTGCCACGGTCTGCATTCAATTTGTTACTCAATGAGCCGCCGCCTTGTTGCACGCCGCGAGCTTCCGCCTGCACCAAGAATTTTAGCAAATTAACGCATTTCTAGATTTTTTGATTTTTTTTCTCCTTACCTGCTGGCGTCGTTGCTCTGCTGCTTGCAGCATAGCGTCGCGCTGGCTACCAACGACCTGGCCAGGGGAATGGCCGCCGAGGGTTTGCCCTGGCGACGCAGCACTGGGGGTAGAAGAGCTGCCGCCGCCTAACCTCTGACCACCTTGCGGCTTACGCTCGCCACTACAACAATTGCCCTTTATCTCCAGTGAGCAAGAGCAAAAAAAAAAAGGCACACGAGCAAACACTTACCATGATGGAAAGAGAACAAAGAGTGGGAAACGAGAATAGAAGAACGGGAAAAATAAAAAAATGGGTGGAAAAAGAGGCAAAAATTCTAGGCACGGCGCGCCATGGGCCTCACAAAAGAAAAAAAAAGTCCGCAATGCGGCCGCCAAGTGCTGAATTTGACCAAAATCGCTTTTTTGCGTTTCAACCCTTTTCTTTTTCCTTTTTTTTCATAATTTTCATGTCTGATCTTGACGAAGATGACGATGAGCGGTTTTTCCGGTCAGATCTCGGCCCTGACGATGGACCCGGGATGCACCCCGAGTTTTTATTGCGCACGTTGGATGCCCAGGCGCGAGCGGCGCGCGAGAACCAGCAGCACCAGCGGCAACAACGCCTGTTTACGACGGTCGACGACGAAGACGACGCCCACGACGCGCACAACCACGACGGGCGGCCGCCATTTGCCCATTCGCGTGTGGACAATGACGATGACATGGACGGCACGGACGACGCGGATGCGGCATTGTATGGAACGAGCCCTTCGGCGGGGCATCTGCTTTTTTCTGGGTTTATGCGTCGATCCAGCGACGACGCGTTAGACGACGACGCGCCGACCGTGCAGGCGAGCAACGAAAACACGAGCGAAGGGCCACACACCATGTACACGGACATCTTGCTGCGGCTCGATGCGCCCGCCTTCCCCTCCAATCTCACGGTATCGTCCATCAATGACCCTACAGAGATTGCCGACCCCATCGACACGCTCAATGGCACAGCAGACTCACCCAGCCCGCATGTCAACATGTTCACAGAGGATGCGCCCGAGCGACCCGACGATGATGGCGACGAAGAAGACGACGACGATGCTGCTGAGGGTGCTGTCGAAGAGGAAGACGAGTCCGAGGGCCAGAACGTCGACGACAGCGAGAGGGAGAATACCGCCATCACCGTTTACAAATCGGACCACCCCGACCACCAGCAAAAACTCAAAAATGGACGCGAAGTAACCGAGCTCGAGGCCACATGGGCCGTCTCCACATTTAGGCCTGATTGGGGCGTCGAAAAGATGCGCGACAATAACCCATTGACGTACTGGCAGTAAGCAAGCAATCAAAAACAAGGACACACAAAAAAAAAAGAAAAAGAAAATTGGCCCTGACACGTTCTTTTTTTTTTTTTCCTTGTTGTTGCTTTTTTCTTTTTCTTTGGATCACGCAGATCGGATTGCTCTAACCCCAAGGCACCCCACACCATTGACCTCTTTTTCACGCAGGCCACAGTGATCCAGGTAACGCGCGGGCACAAAAAAAAAAATAATGTAGAAAACAGGCCCGAGTCTCATCGTTCATTGCTGTCCTTTAGCAAGTGTCCATTTTCATTGATTATTACCAAGACGAAAGCTATTGCCCCAAGCATATTACCATCCGAGGTGGGAATACATACCGTGATCTCTGTGTAAGTCAAGGAAAACGCGTACAAAATTCGTCTTTTGGTTCATTAATGGTTGTTTTTCAATGCAAAAAAAAGGACATTGTCGAGGTTGAGTGCCCTGAAATGGTGGGTTGGAAGAACATGGATCTCTCAGAAATCTTGGAGTAATGCATGCTGTATCATTGATAACGTAAAACGGGGCGGTCATGGCTCAATTGCGATTTTTATTTGATAGTGAGCCTGTGCGCGTCTTCCAATTGCAAATTTCCATCAATAGCACACACTTGAATGGCAGGGACACGCACGTGCGCCAGCTCAAGGTGTACTCGACACCATCGTAAGCGCATTGGCGGGGTCATGTGAGGAGCGACAGAGGGTGCTGACGCTCAATTTTGCATTTACAGGCCACGATTCCAGCTGCCGGACAAGGCAAATGCCGCTGCCGACGGACGCCTACCTCTCACAATGTCCATGAAGGGCCTACGATAATCTTTTCAATCGTTTCATGTGATGACCAACCAATATTCTACAAGATCGCCGTATTTTTATTTCATTCTTGCATCAACATACCAATCCATACCATTTTGCGTCAAGTAAAATCGGCTGAACGCACACACCAGCGCGTTTTTTTTTTTTCTTTTTTGATGGAAGAGCAATAGATCATGGTTTTCAAAGGCCGCCATCATGCCGCTTGCGGTGATCTTTGGCGCGGGCGCGTCTTTCTTTGTTTACGCACTGCCAAATGCAAAGAGTCCCAATGTGCCCGTGATCGGCAATCAGGCAAAAAGGAGAGAAAAAAGAAATGGGGAAAAGGATGAATCATTTTTTACCCGCCGGTAGTCAACAGGCACAACACAAGAACAGGTGACCAGTGTGCCTTTGTGTGGCATTGATCGGGCTTTTAACGAGCCATCACACGCAGCAATTGGATCCAACTCCCTCTTTTTAAAAAGAGCTCGCCTCCTTGGCGGCGTCCTTTTGTTTGCTTTTGTTTCTCTTCTTTGCATTTTTTTCTTGTGTAATTGAATGATCACGGTTGTCGAGTCGCCCAACAAACAGCAACGCTTTTTGATCTTGGACGCCCCAACGCATGACACCCTGAAGAACTACATTGAGCCCTTTCGTCGCGAGCGCGTGCGCCACCTGGTGCGTGTGTGCCAGGGTCATCTCGACTATGACGTCCACGAGCTCGAGCGGCTCACCGGCGTCCAAGTCAACGATACCATCAAGTTTGATGACGGCACCGTACCCAGTGGGCAAGACATTGAGCAATGGCTCGCCCTGTCGCAGGACGCCATGCAGCACGGACAAACCATCGCGGTCCATTGCGTCAGCGGCATCGGCCGTGCCCCCGTCCTCGTCACCTTGGCCCTCATTGAGGCGGGCATGGATAACCTGGTACAAGAAAAAAGGAGGCTGTTTATTTGGAGATTGGCGTATTTCATTATGTTTGCGGGCATGCGAGCCTTTTTCTTACGTTTTTTTTTTTGTTTCAAGGATGCCATCACGTATGTGCGCACTCATCGCCGTGGCGCGCTGAACAAGAAGCAGGTGCGCTTCATTGACGAGTACAAGCCGAGCCGCGCGCGGCGATCAACGCTTGCCAAGTTAAAAAGCTGGTTTTGATTGCTCGATATTTTTTATCATATTGAATGACGCGATTTGTCATCCCTTTGAACTCTTTACGTTGAAAACCACGTGCAGAAATAAATGCTGTATGATACAGTGAAGTTTTTTTATAAAGCTTTTGACTTTTAAACGCCCCATAAATGCCAATAATACTGTAGATATTTTCCAGTGTTGTATGCACCTTTTTCTAGGGCGCTTGCGTTCAAACTTTGTAGCATGAGGCACAGCTACAGCACCAACAGCTGAAAATAGATACGAAACGGAGGAAATCAAAAATACGCTAGTTTTCCCGCTTTGTGTGTCATCTTTCAGCTAAATAATGTGCTGCATCCAAAAGGATGTGTTGCATGCATTATTGCGTTTCTCTTTCCTGTTATAATTTATTTGCCACTTGCAACAGAGCTCTACTACGATGCTTCGACCGTGAAAACCACGATTACAGTATGACATTAAAACATCAATTTTCGACATTTTTTCATTATTTTTGCGTACCTTTCTTGTTACTGTATCATACGTACAGTATGATACTGTATGATAGACCATCCTCCCAATTCAATAGTCAACATACTGTATGCATCGTGAGTTTATGATCCGTGCTACCATGCACGCTACGTACTACAGTAGCACGCATCATGCTGCCACTTTTTTTGTGATGATATTACTGTATCTGCAGCTTTGCGCCGCACTGCATAAAAAAGCGCAGTACACATTTGCAATTTGCATTTAGAAAACGACATACTGTACGCTGTACCTACCGTACCTACTGTATTGTACGAAAAGCGTGTTTTTCGGCGTTTGCCGGCTCGTTGTTGTTGTGCCTCCAGATTTTTTTTTACAGCCTACTTGCCTGCCGATACGTAAAAGCTGCATCGCGGGATGAACTAATAGCCAGTGCACACGATGGGTCCGCCCGATCTTTTTTTGACCACGCAAGCTCCTAAAACGTCAGGTTTTCCCTATTTTGCATTTATCTTGCCATGTGTATGGACGAGCCCGCTCAAAAATTGCTGCATCGAATCCAGCGCAAAATTTGCAACAAAAAAGCTTTAACTCCCAAAGCGCTACGACCACTTTTGAAAAATTCAGGGGCACTCAGGGGCTCTCAGGGGTCACTCAGGGGTCACACATTTCAATCTCAGAAAATGCCAAATTTGAAAAATTTTGAACTCCGAGTGATCAATGCTGATCAATGCATCCCAAACAGGTAATTCCGACGATTTACTATTGGCTGACAAAATGACAGGTCGCCCCAACTTAAGAAAAATGCCCAAAGACTGTCGCATGAACGGCGGTCGACTTGAGAAAACTGCCTACTTTGAACAAGATTTTTTGCAAAAATTTAAGGTTTGACACGTCCTCCAAATTAAGTGGTGGTGGATTGCGTGGAATTTTTATTTTTTTTAATTTTTTTTACTTTTTTATTTTGCACATTTTTGTATGTGCGCTGAGTGTGGTGCTGGCTGCCTGGTGCAATGACCGATGCACAAAGTTAAAACCCAAGCTACAAGCGTACTGCAAGTCATCCCATTAGATGCTTTACCCCGCTGTTCGTTGTTAGTACAGTAAATCTAAAGTAAAAATCATAGGTCGACTAGGCCGTTCTCGAGCAAATCGACATTTGACATTTCAGAAATTATTGTCGTAAAAAGCTGTTTTCTCTTCTGTCAGTTTTGATCAGATCACGGCAAAATTTGTTTCATTCGACGGAGATTCAGCAGCTGCATTTGACACGTTAAGAGCACCATGGGTTGTTTTCCTATTTGTCGAGAAAAATGAGTTTGAAAATTAATCCAAAATTTGTTCGTCGGGCAAGCAAGCAATCCGAAAATGACATCCAGGTGTGTCTCTTTCGATTGATGCCATTTTCACGACGATCCACAAAATATTTTGACTCCCTGTGCGAAATTAGTGAAAAAAGCGCCTTTTTGGATTCACCTGCACAGGGACCAAGCCGACCTCCGATTTTTATTAAGAGTTGGTATGAAATGATGGACGTTCAAAAATACCGTAATCTAATGCATACAGTAAGTTTGGAAAGGCGACACAACCCTGGTTTATGGCCTTTAAGAAGACTACAGTATATTTGTAAAAACCAGGCGAAAATTGTCAGCTTTTTTAAAATCGTCGACAACAGCCTAAACATCCATTGATTTTTATTGTTTCTTTATGAATTGATGTGCCAAAATTACATACGTACAGTAATGGCTATTGTACTGAGTATGATACAGTAGAATGGCGCTATATCGGCAGCCTCTATATCGGTTTTGACCTTATACTGTAGCGGCGCAATTTCAGATTTCATTTGATGACTTCAAGCGCTAGACACTGTTTCATATATCGGCATTTATTTGGCTGGTTAACCCTACAACAACGGCAAGCAAAAATTTTGATTTTGAAAATGCCGATATAGAGGCATTCTACTGTACGGTACAGTACAGTACAGTACAGCACTGTATCATACTTTTGTGTCAAAGCCTTGCACGCAATCTTGTACTGTATGATATGCGGAGATTACTACAGTATCATACCGTAGTTTCATAGATTCATATCATACTGTACGCGCTTCAATTCTTTGTGATGCCTTGATTCTTGCGCGTCTTGCAGCACTGCAGTACTGGACGTATGATACAGTATCATACACTGAAGACCTGGTTGGCACGCTGGGCAAGTGTTTTACTTTTTATTTCGCGCGAATAGCAGATAAAAGAGACTTGGAATTGCATTTGATCTTTTCAAAAGTATCGTGCACAAGATTCACCAAAAAAAGGGGACGCGGAGGCCAAACGTGCTTTGGAATTTTAGCTTTTTTTATCGCTCTCCTTTTTTTTTTTGACCTCCTCTTTCGTTTTACTTTCTCTTTGTTGCTGCTCATAGGCGTCCCTTTTTCATTTTTTTTTCTTCTTACGTCACTCGTTTGCTTCTTTTTCCCATTCTATCCCGTATACCCGTGCTCCCTTTGATGCTGCCGCCCGAGCTGTGGGCTCTCGTGTTGGATTCGGTGGTCAAGGCGAGCGACCTTTTTCAGGTGTCGCTTGTCAATCGTCAGTTCCACAGCCTTGTCACGACGTGCATGTACAACACGGTTCATTTGTATGGCGAAGAGCAGCTGGAGCTGTTTGTTCGCGCACTACAAGACGCGCGCGACGACTATCTTGGGAATTTGGTGCGGCGCGTGTTTCTCTACGACAGGGCCATATTGAGCTGCAGCGCGCTTGGCGTGCTTCCGCGGCTGACACCCAATTTGCGCTTTATCGATTGCCCCGCTGGGCACGACACGCGGCCGCAGGAAGAACTGTTCCCACAAGGTTTGCTGTGGTCACAGCTGGAGAAGCTGCCACTGTGGATGAACATTGTGGACTGGATCCCCCGACAGCTGTCGTCACTGGAGTGTGGTGCAGCGAGCATTTACGTCCTGGCGCAGCAATTTGCACCCATTGACACACTCTGGGACGTGACGGTGGAGCGCACTGATTCACCTGAGGAATTTGATCGCGACAATTATTTGTTGGTGGATCTTTTGGACGCAATTCAAAAGCTTGCGCCTTTTGCCGTGCGTCTTAAAGTGCAGCCATCGCCTTTGAGACGTCGGGAGCAAGTCGAAGAGGTACCGCCGGCCGTCAAGCAAGCCGCGACGACCGTCCGATCGCTGCATGTGGATGTTGCGCGCCTTGACCAGTGGTGGCTCAACTATTTCCATGCCAAATACCCGCATCTGACGTCCCTGTCGATTAACATCGTATTCAAAATGGGCCGGCGCCATTCTACGTTGCATCAGCCGTTCATGCACGTCGTCAATGCGTGTCAACTTGAATCCTTGCATGTCAGTCTCATTTCCGCACTGCGTCAGCCAGTCGATATTCACCAGGAGCTCGGATTGCCGCCGTTGACGATCGCCGACGGGATGATGGGCTGCGTCGCGAGCCGCGAGTCGCGCCCGATGCATGCACACCCACTCAAGCGACTCAATTGGCACTTTGACACGACATTGCCCAATGAGCAAGACCAGCGATTGCACCTGACACCATCTTTTGTCTTTGACCAACTTGTCGAGCTCTCTGTGTCAGTCGTGCCGGGCGCTGAGATCCTCTGCTGGCTGCGTACCTGCTCGCACCATCCCTCATCATGCCCCACCGTCAAAAATCAACGTGCGCTACCATTGCTCAAAAAGCTGCTGCTGGATGGCCCTGCCTTTTTCACCTCGGATTTGGACATTGCGAGCGCCGTGTCCGTGCGCATGCCCGACCTGCTTGGCCGCTTCCCACATTTGGCCGTTTTGGAGCTCAGGGGCCTGTTTGATCTTCAACAAAACATGTCCGACGACCTCAGCGCGTTCCAACACCGACATTTGCGCGGCATGCGCCTCTTGTATGGCACGACCATCAATGCGATCACGCTGCAAAATATCATCTACTGCTGCCCATCCCTCGTCGACCTGTGGTTCGAGGGCATCACCATCCGTCTCTCGTTTGCCACACAGCTGCCCATCATCATTGAAGCCGCCGACCGCGACTTTGGCCGCCTGTACACCGTGCGGATCCATTGCGATGGCGGCGTCTTGCTCGAGGTCGACCCCATCCCCTTTCAAGTCGACACCTCCACCACATTACCACCCTCCCCTCAATACCCAAACTTTGAAGTGCAAGATCCCGCCGCGCACGCCATCGTTCTCCGCTGCCGCTCAGTCATTCGCCATCTGGCAGAAGCCATGGACGAGTTCAATTACAATGCCTGCTCATTCAGCTTTGATGCCATTCATTCCTTTGAATAAAACCGTTTAAAAGAGCAAAACGAGGGGGGTGACGAGCTTTTAATTATGAAGCTTTTTCTATTCGAGAGATTTGACATGAGAGTGGCGGTACATGTAAAATTGGAAGAAGATCTGCAAAAAAAAGAGAGAAAAAAAAAAGAGAAGCAAAAATAAGCAAAAGGCCCTTTTTTTCATGCGCCCATTGTGTGCTTACAGTGAAATCAAAGAACAAGGTGCCTCCAGATCCAAGCAGCCATGGGTAGTTGATCAGCAGGAACGTGCGATCCATGGATTTGCACAGCACGGACTAAAAAAAAAAAAGAAGGTTTAGTATTTTTTTTTTTCGTCGCGTCAATTTGTTTTAAAACAAGCTTACCAAGCAGTATGTGACATTGCCCACGACGCTAAACACAAACATGAAGATGCTCAAGCCTTCCACAGACTCTGTGCGGAAATTTTGCATAATTTGGGGTATACCTAAACGAAAAAAAAGGCGTTAGCCTGTTTTGTCCCATCCGTGTCGCCATTTTTCTCTTCCCCCCTTCTAACGTACGGCTTGTGCAATAGAGGATGGCGCTAGCCCAGCCCAGTGTCTGCGACAAGAGGTGCCACTGGCTGAGATCGACTTTGTTCTTGGCACCGGGCCAGAAAAAGTACAAGGCAGAGATGCCAAGTAGAAAGACCCACAGCAAGACGCTCGAAATGATGAACCAGCGGGTGATGCGGCGCGTGTATTCCGATGTGGTGGGCTTTTGGTAGGCATTGGCATTGGCGAGCAGGGGCTGGCGCTCGCTGTCCGACGACGCTTGGGTATCATAGACGGTCTCATCGTCCGCCGTGCTGTCAATTGACTCGGTGCCATAGAGGCGAGGATATACGTAGCGGTAATAGCCCACTTGGCTCATCAACACACCATCGGCAAACAGATAATAAACAGCAAGCAGCAGCTAAAAAAAGGGGGGGATGGAAAAACAAGTCAGTCACCAGGTAATTGCATTGCATGGCCAAGCCATCCCTCCTTCTTTGGATGAATGGAAAAGTCGGAGGACCCATTCATCCAAGAAAAAAGATGAAACCAAGGCAATTGAGCCAAAAGTGTGAATGCCAAAGCTTACCATGGTGACCAGCAAGTGCTCAAGAATAGCGCCCACAAGATTGAAAATGTCACCAAAGATCCACAGCCATAAAAAGCGAGCAGACACACCGTCTGTGTTTTTGCGCGTGTAATTTTCGTACAATTGCCTGTTTAAAGCAATAAAATGGCATGTGGGTGAGGCTGTTTTGCGAGCGTGTATTTAAAAAAAAAACAAAAAAGGACCACTTACGGTGTAAAGACGATAAGCCAGCAGACGATACTCAGGTAACCAAATGCCTGTGATAAGAATTGTTGCTCCTCTTCCATAATAGCTAGCAAAAAAGGGGGATACGGATCCAAGAGCAAGAAAAAAAATGAAAGGAAAGAAAAGAAAAAGGAAAAAAAAGGAGTTTCTATGCCTTTTTTTTTCTTTCTTTTATTACAAGTTTTGAGTCATTGGCAGGGGGCGAAGGTTTTTCAAGGCGGATATTGAAATGCGTCCAAGAATGGTGTTTCAATGGTCAAGCATCTCATGACCAAATCCACCATTGTGATCCGTGCATTTCTTCGCAAGAAGGGCGAGGCGATCGCCCTCTACCGGCAAACATCATGTTCCTGTTTAGCGCTTCCAGATGCGCGCTCATCGTGCATATAGTGTGCACATGTCGTCAAGTCGCCTGTTGCTAGATCAGATACAAATGGGCAGGCTAGAATGTCCCCTTTTGAGCAATTGGCGGCGGGGCGCCAGCGGAGGTGGCCCCAATTTCTAGCCTCCGCTCCACGCCAGTTACACACTTTTGGCTCTTCCGACTTGATTACAGAGTTGGTTCACACGTCCGTCGTGTCGATAATGGACGGGGAGTGGGGTGTGAACATTTTTTACGCGACAAATGCTTCCCATCGCCCGAGAAGGCTAACACACCGCCCTCTTAGAGGTCACCTGTGAACCTTACATGGAGCCAAGATCCTCGGAGCCAGCAACAACATAAAAAAAAACACAACGTCCATATCTGGTCCTCAAAAAGCTTATCGTTCACCCACCAATTCGGAAACTCTATTTGTTTTGGTTCCTGGAAATGGAAGTGGGAGACCCTGAAACGGGTTGGCTATCATTGTTGTCATATCCGAATGTCACGACACGGCCAATCTTGTACATTGAAGCGCATTCATCTTTTTGAAAGTCATCAAAGCGGCACCTGTAAGACCTGGAGACGAGAGATGGCTATGAAAATGTGCGTGCTCATCCTTGCTGCTGTGTCCAGTCCTTGTTTTGTCTTTGATGGATACCAGCAAAATGTCAATTCAGCCCGGTTTACTTGCAAAAGTGGCGCTGAAACGCAATGTCCGTTGTATTTGGCCTCTCTTTTGGGTTTCGTGTCAACTCCGCCACGATGGCTGCTGTGCCTCAGGGCTCGATTCTGCATTTTGCCAATGTTGGGGCTCAGGCCCGCCGTCTTTTGTCTTCTCAAATGTTCAAAACACGCCAATATGAGCATTTAGACTGTGAGCTTCGCAATTCGTATGCACCCATGGTCGCTATCCGCCTTGTTTAGTCGCACATTCATGAGACGCGCTGTGCGCGGGATGCTAGGTGTGCCTTGAAATGTACATTTTCTGGTTTTTTTTTTTAAAAATAAAAAAAAATATATGTTTTTATTTATTATTTAATGTCATTTATAAAGATGATGTATCATAATGAGGTGAAAGACGCGCTAAAGAACCATTTACTCGCAACCTTGAGGACCGTGACCGCTGTGGCCGAGGCTGACGTGGCCGAGACCGAGGAAAACGTTGTCGAGAGGGTCGCTGTTCATCTTGACACCGTTCAAAGGCTTGCCCTTGGTCTGGAGGTAGACACCGTCAAAGCCAATGCCATTGTTTTCGATCGCATCCTTGTCGCCGCCATAGGCCCACATGGCGCTGTTGCGCTTGTCCTTGAACCAGGCAAACTTGTTACCCTTCTTGATCTCTTGCGAGAACGAGGGGCACTTTTTGGCGACCAGAGCCTTGTTCTCGGTCAACGACAAGCAGTTGTTGGTACCCTTGATCTTGATGTAGCCTGGTAAAAGTGAAAAAAAAGGATCAATTCCTGCGTCTTTTACTCGCGTCTTCATTTTTTTTTCGCTTACCCATCCAGATCTCGTTGTCGTGCTTGCCGTTAAAGTCCCATTGGTTGTCAACGGTGGTGAACACACCAGTGAGAGCACCGTGCTGAGCAGGAAGCGTCGAGTTGCCGCTGCAGGCCTTGCCATTGGTGACAATTTGGCTGTTGGAGCCGGTCTTGACAAAGGAGGTGCGGGGGTGGGGAAGGCTGTTGACGTAGATGTAAATGGTGCCCTCGGTGGTGTAGGCAGACACAGCAGTGGCAGTCACGGCCAAGAGAGCAGCAATGGAGAACTTCATAATTGAGATTGATGGAAGAGTTGGTTGGATGAGTGAGGGAAAAAAAGAGGTGGAAACGTCTTCTGGTCGTCGCAATTTATATTTCTTTGGGACAAGGGGGGGGGGACAATTGGAAAACTAGGGGCGCTCTCACAATGCATTGACGTTGTACAAATCGCATTGCCGACGTCCCCGATGTAAAAATAGGCCCAAATGAGGCTCTTTTGATTTTTCATCCCACCCCAAAGCCACGCGCTGTAGAACAAAGAGTCAAAGCGCGCCCGTCGTGCCGTGTAAAAATAGGCACGTAGCAAAATTACTTAATGTGATGCATTCGCGTTCGTCAGGGTCGAAAATAGGAAAATTAGGGTTCCTCATTGTAAATGTGCGCGCACGCTGACTTTTTGGATAAAATGCCTTGATTCATTTCCACAAGACAGGGACCCGCGTAAGACGCCCAATTTTGCCTCGTCAAAAGGCATTCATGTGTCCAAAAACAACAACATCAGAAGGTTTTTTTTTTTTTTTGGCTGAATTGGCGTACCCGGCCCGTCGTTTTGCCCCATTTTTTTAGAGTCGTGCCACTCCATTGGTCGCACGTCGCTCGCGGTCGCAACCCCCATGAATATTACCAGGCTCAGCGAGCAATCTGGGGTCGACCGATCGTTTTTGCCTATTTCAGGAGGCTTTTGTTGCCAATGTGAGCATCATGAAACTTTTTTTTCCTCGGAAAACCTTCTTAAACTCTGGGTCATGCTAACCACCACGGCTCTTGTTTCCAACCTGTCGCGTCGTGGAGATCACCCCACGTTCCCCAGCTGACGCGAGTCGCCATTGAGGGCCCAAATTAAGCCGCACGGTTTGCTCAGCTCTCAGGGTCGCGCTCCAGGGGTGGATGGCCCTTTTTTTTTTTACATGTCTCGCATGTAGCATCAGCGTCGCATGCAGCTGGTCTGCACAGTGGCGTTTGCAAATGGGTCAATAAAGAAAATTCATGGCCATTGAATGTATTTTCGTTTTTTTTTTTTGCCAATGCGAAGCGTGACATGCACTAGTGGAGGCACTTTTTAGACTCGTACGCGCCCGGCAAAAAGGCTATAGTTGAATGAAAAAGCCAGGCACAGCTGATAATCATGCGTGCACATTGTCGAAAATCGAGATTTTTCTACTCCTGACCCTGCAAAAGATGGCTTTGAATCAAACAAAGCGGGAAACAGGGAGGCCATGCAGAGACTACTAGCTCGTGTTACAATGGGAGCACACGGCAAACTGATCATCTGATTCTTCATGCAGAAATTCGGCAATTACATTGATGCTAGCCGTGTCGTCTCTCTTTATTTTTTAAACGGATGAAAAATGTTCATCGTTTCGACAAGGTAGAGAATGCATTGGTAAGAGTAGGTACGCATCTGACGTCACTCATTGCCTTTTTTTCCTGGTCAATGGGCCGCTCGATCACGTCCCAAGGTGACACGAAATAAATTTAAGTAGCCATCGCAAAAAGGCAAGGTAGGGACATCTTTTTTTAACATGAGCAAGCATTCAAAGGAGCCAGAACGGTCTACAATGGGATGCAAGGCGGCGGGGACGCCGAAAGAAACGCTAATTTCCCAAAAAGATGCGTGATTAGCAATGCGCGTCTGACTCGACACTCTTGACCGGTCTTTGGCACCGCGACGATCCCTCTTTAAAATCCAAAAAAGGCAAAAAAGTGTTAGCCGGCGGCCGGTGAGCGAGTCAAAAACTGTGCCACCAGGTCCAGACCACATGCATCTCATTTTACGACACAATGGTAACCCAAAATGCAATAAAGGACGAGTGTTCAAAAGCCAGATTCTATATTTACACTCTTTTTATACAAATCTGGTATCTCTTGCGTATCGTTCTAGTTTGCAATAGACTCTGCGCGTGTCGCGTCCGAGTGAAGAAAAAAAGGACGTATGGTACCACGAATCGCGTGCAATCCATTCCCAGGTTTCGCCACTAAGGTGTAAAATTGTGCGCAAACATGGCGCGCTACGGCGCAACTTTTTTTTTTTCATTGTAAACGCGAAAATGACGGGTATATTCACAAGAATTTCATGAATAACACGAGTTACATTGGTTTAACCAAGAAATTAGCACTTTAAAACTGCTCCACTAATCCCCTCTGTGTGCGCGCCATTTGGAACCCTCAGTGGATAGTCCTGGGCTCGAGCAACAATTGGACGGATGCCGAGACCTGATTGATTGTATTTTGAATATTGTCAATGCATGCACAATCTTCAAGGAGACTCGCTCATGGAACTTGTGATTCTAGCGCTTCTCGTTCAAATGAGCCCACCTCTGGGTCACTGCGGTCACCACATGGTGCGCAATTGTGGAGTATTCCAAGGGGTGTACAGTCGAGTATTTGAAAACGGTCCTCTGTTTTTTCAGGTTTTGAGATCGCCACGCCATTCATGCACATGGTTACAGTAATATGCATTTTTTACCCCATAAAAATGCATTAAAAATTAGGGGTCCATAGACCGGTTTTCGCGTAAAACGCAAAAGGGTGAAATTTTTCACAGTAATGCAAAATCGACGAGAATAGGCCGCAGCGCCTTGAGAGTCATCTCACCAGAAAGGGCACGACTCCCTACTGCATTAGTGGCGCTGAACAATGACAAAGGTAAAAACTTTGGTATTTTTGACACGGTTTTAAAATCATAAAAATTTTGACGCGTGAAAAACCGCGTCAAACGTAGAAGCACACGCGCCTATTGTCACCGACTCCATGCACCCAGAAACTCTCTTTCCGGTGGATGCTTCAAAAGCGGCTACCCAGCGCTTTCTTCCGGTGCAATTCACTTGCAAAATTAAAACTAAAATCTTTCATAGCTCGCCAACGATCTGATGGATCTTGCTCTTTTTTTAGCATTTTCCATGGTTCCTCACGCGGCAGTTTCTTGGGTGCAAGTTTGGTGCCATTCTGGGAGCCTTTATATTTTATTTTTGATTTGGCGGCTTGGCCACGACAAAAACTTGATTTGCGATCGACCTGTTATGCGGTATTTCGTTAAAATCCCAACAGCACTCTCGTTTTTAAACCTCAAACTTTCCACCATGCTTCTTGTGTCCAGAATGCACGCCTGATCAATATTTGAATGCGATTGAAGCACTGTAACATATTTAATTGTGAAATTCGTGTTTGTTGACGTTTGATGCCTCACCCAAGACTACATGAGCTAAATAGCATTGAGCATGATGTACATGATTTAAGCTTCTATGACGAAAGTAGCACGCTGTTCACTTTAAACCGAGATTGACAAATTTTCTACCGAAAATATCCTTATTTAACCTGTTTTACTGCGTTCTTGCCGTTTTTTGATAAACTTACAATGTGCAAGGAGAAAACTCATTGAAACTGTTATTCCGAGGCTTCTCGTTCAAATGAGCCTACTCACGGGTTTCCGTTGCAACTACACTGCGCGCAATGACGACGTTTGAAAATCACGAATATTCCAAGGGGTACAGCCATGGATTGGAAAATCAAGGAAATTAGGTCCTCAGATCGCCACGCCTTTCAACCACATGATAGGTGGTCCTCATTCACCGATGGAAATGCAATAAAAAGAGACAGTTCATTGACGGGTTTTCGCGTAAAATGAAATTTGCCTCTTTTTTCCGCCACAAGGCAAACTCGACGAAAACTTTCTACATCTTTGAGAAAAAAGCATCATCAAAAAGCGCGTGGCTCGCTGCGTACGTGGACATCAATGATCACTGAAAAAACGATTTTTTGGCATTTTTGACACGGTTTCAAAACCATTATCAATTTTCGACGCGTGATAAACAGCGTAAAACATCGAGACACCCGCGCCTGCTTGTATCAAATTTATGCATCCGGCGTCCCTCATTCTGGTGGATGTGTCAAAAGTGGCCTTACATTGTGTTCATCTTGTGAGATGCACCAGTGAATTTTTAACGAAAATTGCTCATTGTTCGTCACTGACCAGATGGACCTTTCTCTTTTTTGGCATATTTCGTGGTTTTTCCATGCCGCGCATCGTGTACGTAAGTTTGGTGCAATTCTAGGGACCTTGAATTTCGAATTCTATTTTGAAGCTCGCACACGACTAAATTGTTGCTTTGCGCGTGATGCCCCACTGTTGTTTTTTTGACAAAGGTACACCTATTTCAACTCTCACTTGATGGCAATTTCACTTCTTTTTAGCAACAAAGATTCAGCAGTTGATGCTGCAGCTTGTCATTTCGTCGACAAACGATGAAAAACCTGCCATTTCCGATATTTTTCAATGACCAGTTGATCAACCCCTTTGTTTCCTTTCACAACACAATAGCACCACTGGCCTCTTATTACGAGTCATGATTTTATGCGCAAGCGCTCAAGCAGAAACAAACGATGTCTTAAAAGAGAGTTGAGATGCTCAATTTTGAAATCGCAAGGAATTGCCAGATATCGTGACATACTTAAATAGTTGTGCTCTAGCTTCAGTCTTCCACTGGCCTGAGTCCGGTACCATTCGGATAACATAGCACTCGCATACGACCAAGTTCAAAGTAATAATCAGCGTTTTTCTGCATTTGTGACGCTTACAGATGGCGAACCACATCATGATGACAACGAAGGTTGCGTGTGAAAATGATGGCTTCTCAAGTGCCCCCTGAACGTTTCGCTTTACCGAGTTCCCATGGAGAATTGCTGATGAAATATCATTGTTGGCTTATTTTAGCACAAACGGGTCCATGCCACACGCCATGACGTGGCTACTGCAGCAGTGGCTGGAAGCCCTTGGCATGCCTTGGCATTCCGCGGGGGACGCCACACTTGGCTTGCGTCCTTGGCATGGAAGTTTCGCGTGTATATCATAGCGCCATTTAAGTGTGTGTTTTGTATTTGCTTGTCATCAGACTGCCCAGAGAAACACGTGCTTTAGCATCCGAACATCACGTTTTACCGCGGCACCGTTGGGCGCGCAGTTTTTGCGCAGCTGGCGGCAACGTGTCGCGGATAATACATAATAAGGGTGGCCCAGTCAACCAAGTGGGATGCGCGGCTATCGGCACTCAGAAAAACGATTTCAATTCGACGGCGCCCAATGACACATTGCTGCGGTGTCTTCCGGCCGTGAAGGACGCGTCGTACCATGGCAAGTGGCACATGGACCGTGGAAACAAACGCGACAATTTGTGCGTAAAAAAAAAAAAGGTAGGAGCGGAGCTTGATTTCACGGTCCAATGTCCCGAAAAGGGATAGCCTGGGTGTTCTCCTGGTTGCCGTAGACTGCCGCAGCTTCCGGGCTTACCAATATGGTCTCTTTCACCCAATTGGAAGATGTGTCATCAGCCAAAAGCAAATGTCTTTGTGACACAAGATCAGAATATCTTGATTGCTGATGGTGTGCCATGACGCATGATTTAAAACAAGTGATTGTTCGTTGACGCGGGGCCAGGCAAACAAAAAAAAGGGGAGGGCGAATGGGGTACAGTATGTGTTGCCCTGTCTTTTTTTTCTTGGTCTGGACTTGTCTCCTTCCCCCTTTTTTCCTTCGCACTGGCAAACAAAAAGGGAGGGGGGTTGCGTGAGGGCGCCGATTTAAATCAGGGGCAACTTTTTGTACGCCCCAAATGATTCGCCATGAGCAAAGATTACGCGCTAAAAAAACAAAAAAAAATTGCAGGCGAGCGCCACATGGAGTGACTTTTGCCGATCCGCCCCCCTCCCAATTGCTTCTGGATTGCCCCCCCTCGTCGTCCTCCTCAGACGTCACAATGGCTTGCATTATTATTTTTCTCATTTGGGACTCTTTTTTTTTTTTTGTTTGTGCTGCACCTGTTTGCACGCGTGTCATCTCTGTGCGTCTATGTGTGTGCGTGTGAAGCTGTGGAAAGGTCGAAAGAACCCCATTGCACCCGTTTGCCCTGTACCTAGACCAAAAATCTTGACAGAAAAAAAAGAGGGAGGTGAGACCGGGCATGCTTCCCGCAAGAACAAGGAGGTGGACGATGATCATCCAGCATATGTACAATCAAGTGAGAGAGAGAGAGAGCGAGAACAGGCAAAATCGGGGCATCAAAACAAATGGGCAATTTGTTTCAATTAGGCACCTCCTTTTTCTTTTTCTCCTCTTTTTTTTTATTTTTGAACAAGTATAGCAATGTCGTCGCAAATCTCTCTGCCTCCATTGTGGGAGGTGCTTGGGCAATGGTCAGAGCAAGAGGATGTCTCTTTGCATCAGCGAGATCCGCGGAGAACAACTGTTCGGATGCCAATTCATCACCATCATCATCATCATCATCATCATCATCTGCGCGTTGTGGTTGACACGCACACGCAGCCTCGGTCTCATGTGCGACATGCCCGTCATCATCATGGGCCTCGACATCAGGCGGCGGCCACGCTGGATGCACGTGACGCGTCATCCACGACGCCTTCTTTGCCTTCCATCTCGCCGTCCAAGCCCAAAGTGCTTGCGTTGGCTGCGATCCAAGTTGCTAAGCCTGGGCTTCGAGCGACAAGGCCCCTTCCGCGGATCAAGGATTTGCTTTGCGTAGCACCACCAGAGCAGCAAGACCAGTTGAGCAATGACAAAGAAGAAACGATCGACGGGCATGAGAAGGAGGAGGCGAATAAACAAAACGAAGAGGAGACAAGGACATCGCCGCCCTCCTCACCGTCATCGTCATCACGCAGCAGCTCCTGTGCGCCCTCCTCATCGTCCAATTCGTCGTCACCAACCACAAAAAGCGGCGCCTACTCCTATCATCGATTCCAGGGGACGGCAAAACAGCAACACCTTCATCGCTGCCCTATTTGTACAAAAGTTTTCACAAGGCCATCGGCATTGCGCTGCCACACGTATTCGCACAGCAAGGACAAGCCGTTCGAATGTCCCCAATTGGGCTGCGGGCGCCGGTTTAACGTGCGAAGCAATATGAGGCGCCATATGCGCACACATAAGGAACGCGACGTCGAACCCACACCCGTTTTGAGGTATAGCGAGACATATCCTTATTTACTATCCATTGCGCCGCGGCCCAATCAAGATCCAAGGACGCGCATCGCGCCAAAAGTGCCCACATCATGAAAAAAAAAAAAAAAAAAGGTGCCACAACAACAGCCTGACCTTGCTCTCTTTTTTTCAAATCACATCACTTGGTGTGCAGATCTCCACGCCTCCCTGCATCGTGCATCTCTCGTTTGTTCATTTCCGCGCGAAACGCGTCTCTCTCTAAAGCATCTCATACTCTTTACAAAAATGATCTTTTTTCCATGTGATTCTTTATTTTGATCATGATACGTTCGAGTTTTTAATAAAAAAAAAGAAAAAGTTGAACGATTTGTTTGCATTATGTACAAAGGAAGGAGCAAAAAAAAAAAAAAAAAAGGAAAAAAAAAGGGAAAAAAGA
The DNA here is from genome assembly GCA_001650995.1 of Gongronella sp. w5. Lineage (NCBI taxonomy): Eukaryota > Fungi > Mucoromycota > Mucoromycetes > Mucorales > Cunninghamellaceae > Gongronella > Gongronella sp. w5. Next base: position 192,069 of record KV441876.1, read on the forward strand.
AGGAGAGAAACGAGTGCGTGTCACGCGTCGGTCTTGACTTTCTTTTTGGCAGGGCCCGCGTCATCTGGCAATAGCAGCGCAATATCGTCGTCATCCAAGGGCAGCTGCGGAAGAAAAAGGTGCTCATCATCGTCATCATCACCATCCGAGTCGACAAACTTGATTTTGTCGCATGTGACCACGTCCACCTCGACATTTTCCTCGTCGTCATGCTTGCGTTTGGTCTCCAGATCAGGCACCACGTCGAATTCGTCCTCCTGCTCCTCATACTCGAGGTTTTCCTGCAGCTCTGTAAAATCAGGCGCAAATGCGCTCCAATTCTCCTCATGCTTGGTCGTCCATAGGTACAAATTACCGTAGCTGCTGACGGTGGCAATGATCGGCTGCTCAGGGTGCCACTAAGCAGAAAAAAAAGAGCGAAAGGAAAAAAAGAAAAAGAAAAGGAAAACGACGCGTCGTCAGATGCCATTCATGGAAATATTACGCGTCTCGCCTTACGGTGACATCGTCCAAGGGCTCATTAGGCCCCTCAAGGATCTTGACCAGGTTACCCATCTTTTTGTCCCAAATGTAGACGTTGTGCTCGGCCTTGTGGCCAGAGCCGGCGCACACAAATTCACCATCCGCGCTAAAACAAGCACGATTCCATTGCACCCTGTTGACCAGGTCCTGAAACTTGTTTTGTAATTGCGGCTCGGCCTCGTGGTGCGCAACATGGTATAGACGAAGCGTGCGGTCATTGGCATTGACGATGATATGCCTGACAAAAAAAAAAAATGAGAAATCACGCATTTTCTCTCCCACGCCCCGCCCCCCCCCCATCTCAGTGGCCTCCCTCTTTCTATTTTTTTTTCTTCAACGTCCATTGCTCTCCTTTTACCTTCCATCGTGACTCCATTGCATCCCCTTGATCGGCGCTGCGCATATTTTGTTAGAATACACCACCTAAAAGAGCGACAAAAAGGCCAATGAATGAATGAGAGTTGTCCAATTGAGCTGCATTGGGCTCTTTTTAGCGTGCTCTTTGTACCTTGCTTTCCTCTGGATCCAAGATATGAAGATGCCCTTTGGATGTGCCAAGATAGAGACGCGTGCCAGGCTTGTTCCACGCAAGTGAGGTGACAAATGCGTTGGAATCTTCGGGAATATCGAGTGGCAGGTTGGTGCAAGTGTATTTGCCCGTCTCGAGATTGACTTTTACCATGACGGGGATTTCCTGGAAGAGCGCTACTACGAATTGATCGCTTATAATGCGAAAAAACCCAATTGTGAGCCGACTTTGTGCGGGATCAGCACGCCTTTGCTTACTTTTTCTTGGGATGCATTTGCGCCATCATGACGGGGGTATCGAAGCGAACCTTTGAGCACTTTGTTGCCGTGAGAAGATCCCACAATATACACGTCCAATCCTTGGAGCCCGATAAAAGGTAACGACCGCTACGTGCCCAACTAGGAAAGAAAAAAAAAGGTGAGGTGACGCGTGCGTGATCACCCCACAACCGTGTCGCCGCGCCGCGATCCGTCCCGGAACACAATTTAACCGCATGATTTTTTTTGCGTTTTTTGCCATTTTTCATTTGCTACCTTAGACTAGCAATGGGTTTGACGTGGCCGAGCAGGCTGCGGGCAATGCCCTTTGTGTTCACGTCATAGACAAGGCAGCGGCCATCCTGGCAACCTGCGGCAAACAAGGTGCCGCGACGATTAAAGCGGCCAAACAGAATGTAGCCGTCGGCTAAGGTGTCGGTGATATTTGTGGGGTATTCCTGTTCCCAAGGCGCTTATGCCATGAAAAAGAGGAGGAGGAAGAAAAAGGGTGAGTCAGAAGTGACCAGGGGGAGGTGAGTCAGCGTTGACAGACGCCTGGCGCTTACCGAGCAATTCCAGGTTCATCGATGGAAAATAATCAATGGAAAAAGCGACAAAAACAGAGAGTCAGCCTTGGCTGAGCTTCCCATTGGTGACTTTCTTAAAAAGGAAAGCGCGATATTTTGCCACTTTTTTTTTTTTTTTTTTCCTTACCGCAGGCGAGCGGCCGCATTTTCCCTTCAGAGCGGCATCTCCGGCGGAGCCGCTCATTGGTTTACTCCCCCCTTTCTCTTGGCCTCCAGCCTTGCTGGATGTCGTAGAAAAAAAAAAAAAAAGGCTGCGGCTGCATTTCGTTTTGGTATAAAAGAGCCGGCTTTTTCCCCCTTTTCGTTTTGTTTTCTGCTTTTTTTTTCTTTTCTTCATTCTTCCTTTCCCCACCGCTTTACGATGACCTGCATAGACTCCACTCCTTTCCCGCCCTTTGCTGCGAATACGACACTGAATCACGTGCCCCTTCAATCAATCATGACCAATGGCCTCCCAGCCCCTGTTGCCAGCAAGCCTGTCTCTTCCATTACGACGACGACAACCACCCATGCTGCGCCAGCTGCCGCTGCTGCTGCTCCGCAATTGGTCATTCATCAAAAGGATTACGTGAACCAGCTTGTCGGTAAGGAAATTCGTTGCTTCCCACCCTATCTGTGTCTCCGTGGCACAGACCAATTTCTCATCCGACGCCCGTCTTTTTTTTTTACAGATATCGTTGCATTGACGCTGGAAAAGCTTTGGCCAAGTCCATTGAAGGCTTCGAGCGATCCCACGACGACAACGACGACCGGCACGACCGCGCCGCTGAAGACATTTCTCCAACATTTGCTCAAACACTCGCGAACGACGCATTCGACGCTCCAATTGGCACTCTACTATCTTTTCCGCTGCAAAAGCCGTCTTCCGCTCGCGATGCAAGAACTCGACGTGCATGACCGTGCGTATGTCGTGTGCGGACGTCGCATGTTCCTAGCCAGCCTGATCTGTGCGCAAAAATTCCTGCAGGACAAGACTTACAAGAACAAGGCCTGGACCCAGATCTCAGGCTTGCCCGTGCAGCAGATCACGCAGTCGGAACGAGTCTTTTTGTGGCTCCTCGATTACCGCCTCTACGTCAGCAAGGAAGCGTATGATCATTGGCTTGTCGCTGTGCAACACCAGCTTGGTATGGCTGGTGTCCTTGTCCGCAATGATCCTCCCCACTTTGAACAGTCCATTGCTACGCAGCAGCCAGTGCCTACTAAGCCCACGAAGCATGCTCTTCTTCCTACGCCTCCCAATGAGCCTTTGGATGATCATCACCATTTGCCTCCCAAGAAGAGACGCATCATGCCATGAGATATACCTTTTTTTACTTCCGCCCCCATCCCCCAATGCCACTTGTTTGCATTGTCCCCCCCCCCGTCTCCCAGCTCTTTCTTCTTCTCCTTGTTGTCCCATGGACGCCAATTCTTCATTTTGCCAATGACAAAATATATTCCACCCTTCTCTTTCTTCCTATTCACCCATACGAGCTACTTACCACTAATCCTTTGTAAATAAACGAAAAAGCCGGATTCCCCTTCACACTATCCTCCTCTTCCCCTCATCCTCCTTCCCTTTTGCTCTCCACTCCCTCTTTTTCGTTTTTTTTTACTGTCGTAGGCATTGTAGGCATTTGTTGGCCCAAAAAAAAAAAAGACCCAAAAAAAAAACCTCGTGGTATGTAGCAGGCCCAGGAACTGTGCCAAGAAGCACCTGATGTGGCAAAGTTCCAGTGCAAAGATGAATAAAAAAGGCAACTTTGTTGGAAATTGCGGCAATTGTGGATGAGCGAGAGTGGGCAGCGGCGCGAGTGCCAGAGAAATGACGAGAAGGGAGAGAGCGGGCTCTGAAATGATTGGTTCATCACATTTGCGCACACACTCAGACAAAAATCGCACTTCTTTCCCTCTTCTTTACCTTTTTTTCAACTCTTTTTTTTTCGTCGGCTGGACACTTTTTTGTCATACCCACGGTCCCACTTCTCTTTGAACAAAAAGGTAGGGAAAGGCTTCCGAAATAAGAGGACAACAGGTGAAAAGCACTTCAGAGCCGCCTGGGCTTGAGGTGGAAAAAGGACAACGTGCTCGTTTAAAGTGTCAAACGCCCGTTTTTTGCCGCACACACGCCCCGCGCACCGACTTTTTCACGATATTCATCCAGTCTTGTTTGTCTTTTAGAACGCGCTGGTATTGTCACTTTTGCTTGCAGCTATTTCCCATGTCGTCCGATAAAGAAAAAAAGGCTTTCCAGACACTGGATCAGAGCTCCATGCCCAACTTCAACTCGTCTTGGGTCAACTACAAGGGTGAGCTTTTGTCTATTTTTTTTTTTCCCGCGACGGGGCTCCTGACCGCCAATTTCTCCCCTCGATAAAAATAGGTGCGTGGTCCACGACCATCTTTGTGATTGTTGTGCTCAAGACGCTGTTCACCGTCATACCCTTCATTTCACCAGAAGCCAGCTGGACGTTGACGAATCTCACGTTCAATCTGGTAAGAATAGAAAAAAAATGGACGATCACGCGGGTGCAGAGTCGGAAAAAGGGACCCTGGGCCTCATATTGCTTCCTTTTTTTGTTTCTAGGGTCACTACATCATGTTCCATTGGGTGCAAGGCATCCCGTTTGAGAACAATCAGGGTGCTTACGACGGATTGACACTATGGGAACAGATTGATGGCGGTGTGCAATTCACGGCCACGCGCAAGTTCCTGACGGCAGTGCCAATTGTGCTGTAAGATTGGCTTTTTTTTGGCATGACCATGGGCATCTCACCGTGTGCACCTCTTTTTTTTATTTTTTTTGGCAGGTTCTTATTGAGCACGCATTACACGCACTATGATGTATTTTTATTCGCGGTCAATTTCGCCGCTTTGCTATGGGTCCTCGTCGCCAAATTGCCCATCATGCACCGAGTACGCGTCTTTGGCATCAACAAGCTGGATTACGACATGGATTGATTCCCCTTGCTCCCCGTCCCACCTCCCTCTTTGAATGGACACTCCCGTTCGACCTTTTTTTTTTTTCTCGTGTGTCCACGTTTCTCTCTTGATTTGATTTGTTTTTAGCATGATTCCCCCCCCCTCTTCTCACTTGTCTCGCTTACTTTTTGCTTGGACCCGACTCTCATTTTTTTCTTTTTTTTTTTTTTGGCTCGTCGTTGACGCCTTTCTCTTTTCGCCCCTCGCCCCCTTTATTCTTTTGTAAATACAACTCTAGGATTTCTAATAATAAAAAAAAGTGGCATCCCAACACATCTTGCACCCCTTTTTTGGTTGGAACAACGTGGCATTTCGGAGACTCAGGCCAAGCGCGGGGCAAATGAGATTTGAGGCGCTCTTGCCGACCGGATAAAATTACAGATTGCGCGAATCTGGGCCACGGCGGCGAGTTCATCCCGCGGGGCTACGGGCTGTGTTCCTTTGTTTCCATTCTTTTCTTTTTATTCGCTTGGCACCCGCCCCCCACATATGCTACGCTCCCTTTCAACGCCGGTCTCGGCCGCCGTGGCGCGCCCCTTGGTGCGCCGACGCTTCTCCACGCAGCCTGCGCTCGAAATAGACAACGTGGTTGTTGGCGCCGGGGTCGTTGGTCTTGCCCTTGCACGCCGCCTCGTCATCGCGCGCCCAGACGAAACCACCCTTTTGCTCGAGAAAAACACGCGCGTTGGCGAGGAAACGAGGTAAGAAATTAAAAAAAAATGGCTGGATGCGGCTGGGGGCATGGTGTGTGCGCAGAGAAACCATGGGGACAAAAGCAATGGTGCGCAGCCCATCATCGGCTCTCGTCTGTTTTCTCTTATTTTTTTATTTTTTTTGACGGACGAACTGCGCAGCTCTCGCAATAGCCAGGTGATTCACGCGGGTCTGTACTACCCCGAGACCAGTCTCAAGACCAAATTGTGTATCCAGGGCAAGATCGCTCTGTACGAGCTGCTGGAGCGTGCGCAGCTGCCCTACCGCAAGGTTGGCAAGTGGATTGTGGCGCAGGACGACGCGCAGTGCGCGTATCTGGCGCAGCTACACGAAAAAGCGCAGCGGCTCGGTGTGCTCACGTACTTTTTGGACAATGCTGCGCACCAGACCACGGAGCCTCTGGTCAAGGCGCAGGCCATCCTTGTGTCGCCTTCCACGGGCATTGTCGACGTGCACAGGCTCCTGGACTATCTTGAGCAAGACTTCCAGGACCAAAACGGCATCCTTGCGCTTGCAACGCCCGTCACAGGCATCACACGTCAAACGTCGGGACTTTTTGAGCTTGCGACACCCGACGCGACCGTCGTGGCACGCCGTGTGTTCAACAGCGCAGGTTTATACGCAGATCAGGTCAGCAACATGGTGCTCCCAGGCAAGTATAAGCTGCATTACGCGCGCGGCCACTATTACACGACGCCCGGCCTGGCCATGTCACGCCTGATTTACCCATGCCCTGAGAAAAACCTCGCCGGACTAGGCACACATCTGACCATGGACTTGGCCGGCCAAGTGCGCTTCGGTCCCGATGTGCAGTACATCGACTCGCCCACGGATTATGCCGTGCCCGAGGACCCACCGCAAGAATTTTTGCCCGCCATCCAGCGATACCTTCGCGTCGATGACAGCCTGCGACTGCTGCCCGACTATGCGGGCATCCGGCCCAAACTGGCTGCGCCAGGCGAATCGTTCCGTGACTTTGTCATCCAGCACGAAAAGGACGACGGCATGCCCGGATTTTATACCTTGATTGGCATTGAGAGCCCTGGTCTGACAAGCTCCTTGGCCATCGCTGATTATACGGTTAATTTGATTGACAATTAAACTATGTATGTACTATGCACTTGTACTTTTTTATTTGAAAATGCATAATGTAAAGAAGAAAAAGCGCAATTCTCCTTTCTCCATTTCAGAATCTCTACAACAGTATGATACAACACTGTAGGTACGGTATATACAGTATGATACTGTACCATTTTTTATGATACTGTAGGTACAGAGTTTCCACTGTTCATATGCGCGCCGCTGAAATGTTTTTGCACGCAAAGAGGATTTTTTCACCTGCGAATATGATAAAAAAAAGAAACGCACGCCAATGTTGTATGATACTGTACTGTACCATTGGCGCGCACCGCGTCATCAATCCACGCAAATTCAGGTCTCGAAGGGTGCTACAGTAATTTAATTTTCAGGGCACGCGAATATTTATGATATTTCGTACAGTACAAAAAAAGGAAACTACAGTATGATATGAGCACAGTAACCAGACATTCGATCTGTCGTCAGCCCAACGCGTTCGACATGTGTGATGTGTGCCACGGCGTTCGATTTGTGTGACCACCGCATTTGACTTGTGCGACCACCACGGAATTTGACTCACTACTTGCCCGGCGTTTGACTCGTTTATCCCACGTTCGACTCGTTTGCCTGGCGTTCGACTCGTTTTTTACCCCGCGTTCGACTCGTTTTCCTGGCGTTCGACTCGCTTCGTACTGTACTACCGCGCGCGTTCTTAGTACATACCTACTACTACCGGTACAGTATCATACTGTATTTTCATTTAAAAAAACGAATCCTCATCATACTGTACGGTACTGTACTGTACTGTACAGTTCTACAGTATACTGTATACTGTACAGTACAGTGCTCCGTACTGTAAAAAAGCATGTTTTTCAAACTTTGCCGGCTTGCTGTGCCTCCAAAAACTTTTTTACAGCCTAGCTGCCCGCGGATGAAAGTCGCGTCAGGGGAACTCTACAGTACTGTACTGTAGTAGTAGCCTGTGCGAAGGATGGATCTGCCCGATTTTTGAATCTGCAAATTCCAAAACACAAATGTTGACGTACAGTACTGTACAGTAGTATTTTGCATTTTTCTCGCCATCTACATGGTCGATCCCGCTCAAAATAGTCCCATCGCAGTCAACGCAAATTTTGTAACAGAAAAACTTAAACCCCCAAAGCGCAACGACCACTTTTGAAAAATTCAGGGGTCACACATTTCAATCTCAGAAAATGCCAAATTTGAGAAAACTTGAACTCCGAGTAATCAATACATCCCAAACAGGTAACTCCGACAATTTGCTACTGTCAGACAAAATGGCAGGTCGCCTCAACTTAAGAAAAATGCCCCCAGCCAGAATCACGCATGAACGGCAATCGACTGAGAAAATTACCTACTTTAGGCAAGATTTTTTGCAAAAATTTAAGTTTTGACACTTCCAAATTAAGGTGGTGGATTGCATGGAATTTTTAAACTTTTTTATTTTTTTATGTATTTTTTTAAATTTTTTTATTTTGCACATACCACCGTACATTTTGTAATATTTTTTGCGCTGATTGACTGGACTGTGGTGGTGGCGTGAGGCTTGCTGGTGAAATGACCGATCCAAAAAGTTAAACCCAAGCAAGCTAGCGCGATGATGCAAGTGATCCCATTACAGTATGATATCATAGATACTTTATTTGCTCCTCCCTTGTTTGTTAGCAAAACTGGAATAAAAATTACAGGTTTATTATTAGATACAGTAGCTGTTGTCGAGCAAATCTCGATCAAAGTTCTTGATGAAAAAGTGGATTTCCTTGCGAGTTTTAGCCATCCATATCTGAAACTGATCTCATTCGATAGAAATTCAACATGTTGTGCCTTCGACACGTTAAAAGCGCCGCCGTGTGCTGTCTATCATTCCGTTGCCGAGAACATCGACAGGTTGAAAATTTTTGAAATGTTTGTGGAATGACTTTTTTCACAAGCGTGAAAAGTACATGTATGATACTGTGTGGTATCAAAGCTCGCGATGTCGCATGAATGCGCTTGCTGTGGCGCAGCTGTCGCGCCGCATTGACGCGTCATCAGCAAGCTTAAAGGTCATGTGTTCATGAATGAGTGTCTGATCATGCTTCCCCAAACGAGAATCACCTGGGAAAAGGAGTGTCTAAGCTTGGCACGCTTAGATCACACCGCGTCAACTTACAATTGCGCGCCCGTCAATTGTAAGGCGATTAAAGTACGCGATCAACGCGTAAAATAAGCAGTGGCCGGTCACCACTGTGAAAAGAGCCACCAAAGAGATCAAGTGAACGGGCAGAGGCTGTGTTGAGTGGCATATTTGTATGCCACACCCACACATACAGTAAGCTAGTCAGAAAAGGCCGCAAGAATGGATGTGCCTCAAAGGGGCCACAGCGTTCACTTCACTCCGCACAGCAACTCAACAATGAAAATAAAAATTAAAAATTAAAAAAAAAAAAGAATGAGAACGCCTCGTGCCAAAATGGCACTCGAGGATGAATGAGGCTAGAGTGCCTTGCGCCAAAGCAAAGGCATTCACTCTAAAAGAAAAGAAAATAAAATAAATAAAACAAAAAGAAAAAAAGGCTAGAGCGCCCTGTGCCAAGACGGCGGCGCTAACCACAAAGAAAATGATTCACACATGCAAATAAGGAGGTGAGAGGAGAACCTTGAAACTGGTACACGCTGCAGCAGTTGTACAATGACGCGCTCCCGGGTTGGCGTGTCCATCACCACAGCTCAATTAGATTATGAAACACTTGCACATGGTGCCCCTGGCGCACCATCCCCGGTTACAAGGCTGCGAATCAAGGATGAACGAATATAGATGGGGCAATAGGCCTTTCTGGATTTTTTCTTTTCTCTTTTCCCTTTTTTCTTCATATTCAATTTTTTATTTTTTTATTGATGTGTGATTTCTCATTAAAGCCTACACCAAACTTTTACAAAGGAATCATTTACGTCATTTATTTTCTATTTCTCAATCTACACATTCAACACCTATCACATACTGTACAGTAGTACCTCGTTATAACGTACCTCGTTATAGCGAAATCCTCGTTATAACGTAGTAAATTGAAATTTTCATTTGGCTGTGCGTAACGAAAAAAGTCACGTGTGAGAGATTTTATAACGTAATTTTGCTGTGATTTTTATAACGTAGTCGTTCATTTTCAAAAATTTTAAATTGCGTTATATCGAGGTACTACTGTACAAAGGTCACGCATCGGGCAAACCGGAAATGACGACGCCCAAACAACCCGACTGATTGGAATGATGTAAGTTTCATTGAGATCAAAGAAAAATTTGACCAAGGCAGTGCCAAATTGTGAAAATGTCATTGTTATCTTGGGGTTTCTCCGTCTTCTTGTTATTGTAAAAAAAAAAGTACGCGGAAATATCCTTCTTCTGCAAAGGATTGGAGGGACGATCCAAGTGCAGTGGTGGTTCGTACTGTAAATTTTAATATGATACAGTATTGGTGGTTTTGTTAAAAATCTTTGAAATAAAGATCGCCACAATATTTTCAAAATTGTCGGCAAGCAACTCGGCTGGCTGGTCTCTGTTTTTTGATCATTCTTGAAAATATGATACGTACAACTGTATCATACCGGTAAACGCGCGAAAATGACTACTGTAAATAGTATTGTACGTACTGCTTTGGCAATGGGCCAATGGCCCAACCCTGCCTTGTTTTTGGAGTTCAACTTGAATTTGCACAACAATTTCGTGAAATTGGCGATTGCCTCGACAACGGCCTGATAGATCGACCTCCGGAAAAAAGTGACACGATCCCACCAGCCCACCACCACCATTGCTTTCGCGACGCAGAACCTGTACGGTATACGTATGATACCGTAGTAATAAATCGCGCGTGGTGCTGCGTGGTGGCATGCGCGCTGGCATCGTTTTCTTGATTTTGATCCAGATTGGCACGAGCTGACTGGATCGGCCTCTGCTGCTACAAGGTGGCGTTGTTCCTGGCGTCTGAATGGTGCAAATTAAACGCGGTGTGTGCGTGTGTCGTCGTGAAAAAGGGGAGAGTCGAGAGCGCCAAGATTTTCGCGTATTGGCACTGCGCATTGCTTGCGCATACTGGGACGACGCATGTCAAATCCCAGTTGGACTGCGCGCACGCAAGCTGTCCGGGAAGAAAGGTGGGCCGTGATGCCAATTATTGGAAAGAAAAATTACAATATGATAGGGATTATTGGCATGAGCGCATGACGAGGGATGCGTGGCGAAAAAGGCGGCGAGTCGGTCTTGGAAATCTGCCGCCTTTTTTTTTTTTTTTTTTTTTTTTTTCCCCCCCCTCCCATGTTTTTTGAGCGTCTCGCTCTTTTTCTTTCTTTCTTTACTCCTTTACGTGTCTCTGCCGATGGACAAATATCAGGTATGTTAAGAAATACACAAAATATGCGCTGAGCGTGACGGGATGGCTAATACGCCCTCGTCTCTTTAGAAAATAGAAAAGCTCGGCGAGGGTACGGACGAACATCAACGCACCAACATGGACCCAGTCGACGACCTTTTGCGCTTATACTTTTCTTTTTTCGTTTTGTTGCCTTGATAGGTGCTTATGGTATTGTGTACAAGGCTCAGAACAGGGAGACGAACGAGGTCGTTGCACTGAAGCGTATCCGCTTGGACAATGAAGAAGAAGGCGTACGGTTATTAGAGTCAAAGGAGGCGACAATGCGCGAATGCCGTGAATTGATGCCTTTTTTTCATTTTCACAGGTGCCATGCACCGCCATCCGCGAGATTTCGTTGCTAAAAGAGCTGAGGCATCCCAACATCCTCAGGTAGGGGTGCTCATGTGATGGGTGAGGGTGGGCGGCGGGGAGGCTGCGCCATGGTTGCTCACCTCCTATTTTTTTTTTTTTATTGATTTCCAGACTCTATGATGTGCTCCACAAGGAGCGCAAGCTGATCTTGGTGTTTGAATACCTTGATTCTGATCTGAAAAAGTTCCTAGACAGCAATGGCGGTGACATTGATCCTTGGACCATCAAGGTACCAATGGACAAAAGCAGTGATGATCGCCCGACACTGACGTTTTTTATTTTAAAAATCAGCAAATGATGTACCAATTGCTCAAAGGCATCGCCTTTTGCCACTCACATCGTGTGTTGCATCGAGTAAGCACTTGACAAGAGTGAGGAAAAGACGAGTGACTGACGATCGTTGCTCATTGAAATAGGACTTGAAGCCACAAAACCTGTTGATCAGCAAGAAAGGCGAGCTCAAGCTTGGTGATTTTGGCCTTGCGCGCGCGTTTGGGATCCCTGTGCGCAATTACTCGCGCGACGTGGTGACGCTGTGGTACCGCGCGCCGGACGTCCTCATGGGGTCCAAGCAGTATTCGACATCGATCGATTTGTGGTCGGCCGGCTGCATCTTTGCCGAAATGGCGTCGGGCAGCCCATTATTCCCTGGCATTTCCGTGGCCGACCAGCTGCAGTGCATCTTCAAGATTCTTGGCACGCCCACCGAGGATACTTGGCCGCGCGTGTCGCAAATCCCAGAGTATAAAGTAGGCCTCATCCACGCGTCTATGCGTCTCGACGTGCGATTCTCACCATCTTTTTCTTTAAACTTTTTTCCGTGCAGCCTGATTTCGAAATGTTTGCACCGATACCATTAGAAAATCTGCTCACCAAGCTGGATGCCACGGGCATTGATCTACTAAAGGTAAAAAAAAAAAAAAAAAAAAAGAGGCCATTTCACATTTCATTGTATTCACACGCCGACGCGTTTTTTTTATAGCAATTGCTCGCGTACCCCCCTGATCAACGCATCAATGCGACGGATGCCCTGGAACGTAAGCCAATTGGAGCAAGAGGCAATCATGCTTGCGCGTCGACCGTCTTACCCATTTCTTTTCTCAATAGATCCTTACTTTGATGAATTGCGGCAAAAGGAGACAAGCGCTGATCATCTGCCGATCCGCAAGCAGGCCAAGGCATCCACCTAGGCGTGCGCGTACTCTTTGCGCGCTTCTTCCATGACAGATTATCTTTTCACACACACACACACTTTTTCATCGATTAAATCATCTTTTTATAATTCATTCCGCGAATATTCTAAGAGGAGGCGGGAGGTTCGGCGTCGTCTGGGTTGCCTGTGCCGCCCAAGGACAGCTTGACCTGGTCGAGCAACATCTTTGTGACGATTTGGCGCAATTCTTCCTCGTCCTCGACGCCGCCATTGTCCTGTATCCTCATCATGACTTGCTCGACCTGCGCGGCAAAAGCCTCGTCAGCCTCGCCATCGTCGGCAAATGTGGCCTCGAGCGACGATGTCTCTGCGACGGCCGCGGCCAAGGCTTCATCCTCGGTGTCAAGCGTTTCGTGCGTGATGTCGGCCAGTAATTGCGCAACGTCCTTCCAGCCCTCATCCCACGCATTTTGCGCGGGGCTGATGCCTTCGTCATTCTTGTGCTCAGCAGACGCGCCGCGATCCAGCATGAATTTGGCCATATCGACCGACTCGCACACGTACAATGGCGTGTCCTTGTCCGAATCCTCCACATTGATGTCGCCACCGTGGTTCAACAGGTACTCGAGCACCTCCTTTTGATTGTACGAGACCGCGGCATGGCTAAATAATAAAAAGGAAAATCGCATAAACAAATGGTCAATTGGCCCGTATTTTCACTTGCACACGCCCTGATCTCGGTATCCACAGCTTGCTTACATGGGTGTATAGCCGAATTCGTCCTTGCCGTTGGGATCAACACCTTCTTCCAATAGCATCTACAATACGCCCGAAATGAGCAACGTCAAACTTCGTTTTTACCCGCTTTTTGTTATTTTACCTTGACTCTGTCCAATTGGCCGTCACCTATTAGAGATCCAAGCTCTATCATCAGTCTATGCCCTACAGGACCACACGGCACAACTTTACTTACCGGCAGCCACCCAGATATTATCGCTCGTGGACGTCGCTTTCACCATTTTTTTTTTTTTTTTTTGCAAAAATGAAAAGACAAGCAGAATTTCAACCGCAGCTTCCTTTTACGTTTTTGCCCTTTTTCTCTTTTGTACACGGGGCACGAGCCAGAGGCAAACCTTTTTTTTTTCAAATGACATGTGAGGGAAGAAATCGCTGCGCGAGAGAATAATGAATTGATGAATGGGGGATGAGGTATGATATCACGTTTTATTTCTAAAAAAAGAGGGATGATATTGGCCTTGTCGCTGTCTTTTTTGATGGGCCGCGTGTTCGTGGCGTGAGCCAAGGGGTTGACGTGTCGACATGAGGCATTGATGCAGTGTAGATTGCGTGTGGTTGTGTTTCTGGCATGGGTGTTGGTGGCATGGATGTGTCGATCAATGAAGGCGACTTTAGCAAAGACGATGAGCGCGCCGGGGTGGATGCTGGTGGCGGCACGAGGGAGATGGAGGGGATGGGAGCGGGCATTGGAGACGTTGAAGTGGTGCAAGTGGATGCAGATGCCTCTGGCTTGCGTTTGAACGATGGTAATTGGAATGCTTTCTTTGTCAGAGTGGACAGGGTATCGGTGCGGGGCAATGCGGATTTCTTGCGGAACAGATGGCCGATGCTGGGCTTTTTGGCCGGCTGGTGTGACACACTGGGCCTTGGTGTTGGCCCTGGTGTGAGAAATGGCGACGAATGGCGCTGCTGTGGCGCATTGGATGATGAAGTCGACAATCCTTGGCCCCTGATCGCTGCTGCTGAGCGTGCCAACAACGATGATGGTGCAGCGAGTTGTGCCTTTGGCACCGGAGGTAATGCTTTTTTCACATGTGGCGCCAATGGCTGAGGCGGCATCGATGCTGACCGCGGTTGTTGTTGCTGCTGCTGCTGCTCCAATTCCAATTCCAGCTGATTGTCATCGAAAAAATAAGGATGTAAAAGCGCGTCGCGGGCTGCCAATCGCTTGCTGGGGTCGAAAAAAAGACATCGCCGCATCAGATCGATCAGCAATGGCGACACGTCCTTTTCAAACACGGACGCCAGGCCCTGTGCGCGTGTCTAGTCCAATTTTTTTTTTTAAAAAAAGGGAAGAAAATGAGGTGAGCAAAACATCATCGCGTGCATTTTTGACGCCTGGTTGTTTACCTGCGGAAACCGAAACCCAAGCTTATTAGCCATTTTGATGCCTTCTTTCCATGCACCGCCCTCGCGACGCGTCCTAGTAGTAGACGATGGCGAGCCCAGGATGTGGCACATGCGATTGAGTTGGTCAAGCTCGGATTCACCGGGAAACAATGGAAAAAGGGTCACAATTTCGGCCGCCAGCGTGCCAAATGACCAAACGTCGACTGCTGTCGTATAATGAGGTGCCTTTAGCAAGATCTCGGGCGCCCGGTACCTGATTTTCCAAGAAATTAAAAAAAAAAAGATGAGTTCCCAATTGGCCAATTGAGGTCCACAAAACGCGAAATGAGGGGAGAAAAAGGGGGATGCGGAGCTTCTTACCAGCGCGTGCTCACGTAATCAGTGCATGGCGCCTTGTCAATGCGTTTGGCAAGACCAAAATCGGCGAGTTTGATGATGCGATGATGCGTGTCGAGCAGCAGGTTCTCTGGCTTGAGATCGCGATGTGCAAAGCCTTGATCATGCAGGCTGGCCAGCCCTTGAAGGATCTGTCGACTAAATAATAAAAAAAAGGGGATCCAATTCGTGAGCGAGGATGGTACATAGCCAGATTTGGATATTGCTATTGCTTCCATTGGGTGGACAAACATGTCCCGCACGCACCGCATATCTCGTGATGGCTCTTTTTTCGATCCCCCCTTCCTTTCTTCCCCCTTTTTCTCCTTTTCCCCCGTTTCTTCCCCCTCCCTCTCTCGCTAATAATAGACTTGCAGCAATTGACGACTTTCATTGCCTGGGAGAGGTTGGCCGGCGCGGCGTCGAGACCGCAGGTACTCGTACAAATTGCCCCCATTCAGCAGCTCCAGCACAAAATACAGCGCATGTGTGTCGGTAAATGCATCGTATAACCGCACAATGTTGGCGTGCGGCTGCAATTGGCGCATGGTTGCGTATTCCTGTTGACAGGTGTCCTGGTTCTTGTGCTTCATCACCTTAATAGCCACCTAACAAGAACGAAAAAAAGGTGTGGTGAGTGGCGTCTGTATATAAAAAAAAAAGGGGGGGAAAGGAGAGGAAAAAGCGAAAAAAATGGTCTTACCAGCGTATGGTCGACCTTGTGCCGAGCGCGATAGACGGTGCCAAAGGCGCCCACACCTATTTGCTCCAGCAGGTCGTAATCGAGAACACTCATACAACGCTACAAAAGAAAGAAAAAAAAAAAAGAGGAAAGAAAGGACGGGAAATGCAAGCGACAGGGCGGCAACGTGCCTGAAATACTTAATCCTCGCGGGGTCGTGATACATTTTAAAGCCCGCAAATTGTCTCTGAGCCTGCCGATCCTGTTGATCACTTTTTTTGTCATTTTGTCGCCAGCGCCCGCTTTTGCGCCGCCAAATGAGTCCATAGGGAGTCGTTTTTCATGGATAATTGAGTCCAATTGGCCATCCCAAGAGCCCAGGAGCCTATTTGACCATGGACGCGATAAATTGGGCGACGCGTCCTCATGGGAAAGGCGACGCGAACAGAAAAATATAATAAAAAGGAGCTCAAGCGCCGCCCATTTTGCTTGGATGGCCGACGGGTCAACTTTTTTTTTTTTAATTTGAACTAATTTGAACCCGTCTTTTTTTTTTCTTTTTTTTTGTTGTCTCGTTTTGTTCTTTTTGTCTTTTTTTGCCCTTTGGTCTCCACCACCACTTCTTTTTATTTTTTTATCTTTTGCGTCTTTTGTGTGTGTGCGTGAAATTCGTGCGCGTCCCCAATGCAAACATCCATAAAAGCAGCCCGCTAGTCCCCGTTTCTTTTTTGTCTTTCTTTTCTTTCACTTTTTTTTTTCTTGCTCCTCGTTCTTCCCCCATTCTTTGTTTATTCTCTTTTTTTTTTCTTCTTCTTTCCTCTTTTCTTATACTTTTGCTAGATACTTCGCGTCCCGCCTCTCGCTCCCCCCACTCTCAGTCGCGCCTCCCCCTCGTTACTTGAAAGATGTCGACGCATGCCGGCGCTCCCGACCTCAATATACCAGAAAGTATAGCGAAACGCGTCGATCCCACTTATTCCCAGACGCTGCAAGCGCAAGTCAAGCAGCTGCTCAGCTTCCAGCACGGCGGGTAAGTTTGGACGACCGCCATGACAAGGGAGATGACCTTGCTGGTGGGCACCAATTCACGTCTTTTTTTTTTTTTTTTTTTTTTTTTTTTAAAGGTTTCCAGGCACTCGCCCCGTGCTTTTTGAGCAAAAACACCTCACAACCCTCGAATACGAAGATTATTTCGTCTGCGACAGAAACCTCGCCGCGCGCTGCCTATTATTCTTTACTCAGTCACCAAAGGGCCACGCCACGTTCCTCGTAAAAATCGCAAAAAAACAACAAAAGAAAAAAAAAAACAACCTTGCATACGACGTTTTTTTTCCTCACGTCCACCCCTTTTTTTGCCATTCTCTTTGTTTCTAGCTCGTTGGCAGCCATACATGGTATTATGTGCCGCGTCTGCTCTTTACGTCGCGCTCACGCGACAATGAATACCTTGGAGACACGTTGATGGACGGCGAGCTCGTCATGGACGATGAAATCAAGGTAAAAAAAAAAAAAAAAAAAACCAAGGCCCTGCCCTTCCCCCTTCCCTTGCTCACACGTGAACACTGCCGTCCACATCAAGCTAGCCTCAAAACACAATGCATTGGCCTATAAATCGCGCTTACATTCTCTTTTTTTCATTTTTTTCTCAATACAGCAGACCTGGCGCTTCCTCATTTACGACTTGATGGTGATCAATGGGGTGTCAATTGTTCAGAGGTCCTTCAGCACGCGTCTTGGTGTACGTGACACACAATGAGCCACAAAAAAAAAAAAAAAATCTGGACGACCACCAAAACTCATCGCCTCTCCTCCCAAAAAAAAAAAAAAAATCTGGACGATCACCAAAACTCATCGCCTCTCCTCCTCCCTTTCTTTTTGATCGCTTTCTTTGCAGATGCTCCAGCAAGATGTCATCCACCCGTTCAAAACACGTCTCCATGGCGATCCCAGCACACAGCCGCCTATAACGTAAGAAAAAAAAAGTGCTCATTCATGCGAAAAAAGCGGGGTAAAACGCGGTTTTCTTACCTATTTTTCCTTTCTCTGTCTCTCTGTCTCTCCATCG
Organism: Gongronella sp. w5; assembly: GCA_001650995.1. Taxonomy (NCBI): domain Eukaryota; kingdom Fungi; phylum Mucoromycota; class Mucoromycetes; order Mucorales; family Cunninghamellaceae; genus Gongronella; species Gongronella sp. w5. The sequence goes on from KV441876.1 coordinate 209,920, forward strand.
TGGGCAGTGTGGGCCTCAAACGCATGGAGCGCGCTTATGGGTTCCACGTTGTTGTCGATCAAATGAGCAAAGCACCAGATCATCCGACAAACAGTATCATTTGGACGCCTGTCAAGTATCCCTATGTGCCGGGCATGTGCGAAAAGTTGTAAGTTTCCTCTCAAAAATGCGTCGCGTCTCGTCCATGACGCATCCATGACGCGTGTTGACCCTACAGCTCAACTCAATTTCTTATTTTTAGGCTCAAATGGAAGCCGCTCGAGATGATCTCGATGCATTTTCGCCTAAACGCCAAGTGGAGCAAGGAACACAAGCCCATGTACACCTTGGAGGTCCTGTCCAACGTCACCTACAAATTCTATGACCATTTTCAGCCCGATCCCGACTTGGCCGCGCGCTGGAAGGAACATCTGCCGGATGGTCGCATTTGCGAGTGCAGGTACGACCCCCAATGGCAAGTGACCATCATTGAGCCTGGCTACGCGCCTACCGTGCGCACAGGCGGCTGGAGGTAAAGCACAAAAAAAAAGTCATGAAAAGAGGGGCAAAAATACTCATTTGGCGCCTTTTCTTCCTCCCCCGGCCAGATTTGTTCGTTTTTGCGACGACAAGCTAGCGGCCGACACGGAGCACAGTGTCAAAGAGGCAATGCAGATGATCCGCGAGGGCATTACCAAGGATTTACTCATGTCGCACATGGATCGGATCCGCAAAGCGTGGAAAGCACGCGAAAAGGGATTACAGCCGCCGCCACCCAAGGTTGGTGCCGGCAACACGTCTGCCAACAACAGCAGCAGTATCACAAGTCCCGTACTTCCATCCCCTGGAATCGACTCAAGGCAGAATTCCATCGATTATTCGTTCAAATCGCGTCAAAACTCTGTGGATTTTTCCGCCGTCAAATCGCGACAAAATTCCGTCGACAATGACGCTGCATCGACCGCCATGCAACAAGCTGCGGCCGCTTCATCCATTGTTGCCACCACCACCACCACCACCTCATCTACGACGACAACAGTGCCTGCGCCGGTGTCGGCTCCCTCGTCATCGACGCCAACCACGTCGTCCGCACCGATGGCACCCGCTGTCGCGCCAATTCCAGCATCCGTGCCTGCACCGATGACAACAACGATTGAAAATCACAAAAGACCGCGTAGTGGGTCGCCATCGCTATCATCATCGCCCATTTCGCCTACAAATGAACAAATTCCACCACCAATTGCCGCCGACGGGTCCAAGGATTCATCCGCCAGCCCGAGTAGCACCAGCAGGAAAATGTCCATGACTCCACCGCCTTCCAAAGCACCCATTATCGACACCAATGCGTCAATCGCTGGTATCGCGCCCGGTCCACCGGCGTCGGCGCCTGTTTCGTCTTTTGGTGCTGCGCCATCGCCATCAGCTGCGGTCGAGCGTAAGCGGCCTCGACGTACCGAGTCGATGCCGACGCAATTGGGCCACAGCAATGGCGATTTAAAGCAAAATCACACAAATCAGGGTATGGGTCCAAGGGCGGCCAGCAGTATTCACAGCTTGCTGACGTCGTCGGAAGAGCCTGTGGTTGCTGTCAAGAAAAAAGAAGAGCACACACATCCATTGCACACGTCTCCGCCCACATCTTCATCACATTCGCGTTCATCGACATCTTCTTCGTCGTCTATGCATCAACACGCGCCACCACCTGCCAATTCACAGCCCGCCGCGACCTCGTCCCCATCCTCGGCGCAACAATCCCCGCACCATGCATCATACCCCGCGCCCGCCCCGTCGTCGTCGTCGTCCTCTCGCATGTACCAATTGTCCTCTTTATTGCACAATCAGCCTCAGCAACCACCTCAACAACAACAACAACAACAACCTCAACAACAACCGCGTGTCCCGCGCGTGCCAAAGCCGCCTCCTCCAGAACCCGCCTTTCATTATCAACATCACACGCAACAGGATGCCCATCGCACCTCGTTTATTAATTACAGCGTGGATGTCGAGGACAGAGTGTTTATTCAGGGCCAGGTCGGCCCGGCATCTCCTTTGCAATCGCCGCATCGTGCCTCTTTCCAGCAATACACACCTCCCAATGCGCCCGCGCCTCATGCTCACCCATCACGCCGGCAGCCAATGCCACCACCACCACAACAACAACAGCCAATGCCACACCACCACCCTTCACATCAACCACCCCATCAATCACCTCACCATCCACACCACCAGCCACACCACCCGCACCACCAGCCGCAGCCGCAGGCACCATTACAGCAGCAGCACCAACAACAACAACAGCAGCAGCAACAACAACAACAGCAGCAGCAGCAGCAACAACAACAACAGCAGCAGCAACATCAACATCAGCCGCATCCGCACCACCAACACCACCCGCACCCTCATCAGCACCCGCAATACCAACACCACCAGCCGCAGCCACCATTCCATCCGTACGCACCCATCCCGCATCATCACCCGCACCATCCATCGCATGCCGCCCAACACGACCCCCATCCACAACATCATCATGCGCAAAACAACCCAAAACCCGCACCTCTGCCCCTCTCGCCCTCTGCATCTGCCCACACCCTATCGCCGGCATCCCAGCCGGCATCCCTTCCGGCACAAAAGTCATCTTCAAAGACAAAGCTGAATTTTATTCTCAATTGATGCCGTGTTTCACGTTTCACGTTTTACTATTTTTTTTTTTACGCGCTCGTACCATTTTTGCCTGTTTTTTTTCCCTCCCCGACTCCCCAATCACTTCATTTCCCAACTCTCCGCTCTTGCCCTTTTCTCTCTTGCTTATTTTTTTTCGCTACATCATTGCTTTGATTTGAACCGGATACCATTTCCCCTCTTCCCCCTCCCCCTCCCATTGTGTCATTAGTCGCTTTTTTTTTGGTCGTGCCATCGCCCTTGTGCGTGTGCCTCTCCCTCTCCCCCTTGTGCAATAAAAGATCTTTTCCCGCCCCTTGCTTTTCTTTTTCGTTCTATTTTGCTCTGTTTTCGCTCTAATTCGTCGATGAGGCAATCAAACGGTTCAAAATCGACACAGAGGCTCGTTCTGTGTGTGAATTTATGCGTAAAGAGTACCAGCTTCATCGCAAAAATGATTGGCCGATTTCAATCCTTTTTGTCTTCAAACGAGCATTCGAGCTTTGTTTACACGACAAGTCGCACCATTTGCGAGCGCCGTTGCCGAGAGAAACCTTGCCTCGCCTCGAGATGCCAACTGATTCAAATTTGAAGTCATTGAAATGGCTTTACAAGGAGAAATGCCATAAACAATCGATTTTATGATTTGTCCCTGTTTCTCGCCGACAAGTGATTGCAGCACGCCGAAACGCATCCTGACATGAAGAAGTGTGATAAAAGGACTAAAAAGGATTCAATTCGCAAGTGTCTAAAATGCATGGCGACGCGCAAATCACAAATCAAAATTTGGGCGTGACAAGTGTCCAAATCCAAAATTCAAAAATGAGGATCCCAGAATGGGACCAAACTTGCACACAAGAGCATCTGCATGGCGAAACCACGAAAAACACCAAGAACGAGTGGGGTCGGCTTGTTCGATGACGAGCAATGAATAAAATCACATAAATTTTCGACCGCGATTTGCCGGGGGGAAACGCGCTCCTAGTGCCGCACCGACGCGTCCACTAGCAAGAGACGCCTAGATACATGGACGATGAGAAACAGATTCGTGTAGCTTGACGCTTGACGCGGTTAATCACGCGTCGAAAAATTATAATGGTTTTGAAACCGCGTCAAAAGTGTCAAAAAGTCGCCCTTTTTACTGATCACCAATGCTCACGTGCGTAACGATCCCGTCGCTTCCTGATGATCCGATTTTCGCGTCCCTGTGATCAATTTTCGTTGACTTGGCCTTGTAGCAAAAATCGGACGCAAAACCCGTTTTACACGGAAACCTGTCAATGGACTCGAGGTTTTTATTTGGTTTTTGTCGGTTAATGACCTGTATTTATCATGTGGTTGAGTGGAGCGGTGATCTACCAACCTAAATTTCTCCATTTTCAAGACCACGACTGCACACTTTGGGAAACCCGCGATTTTTTAAAATCGGCATTGCGCGCCTTCAAGTGGCTTCAATGGCGCAAGAGTGGTCCATTTGAACAAGGAGGCGTGGGACACATTACACAAGGAAGAAAAACTCTTGTAAATTGTGCATTTTTCGACAAAGCATTGAGAATACAATAAAAGGACATTAATTGGCGATTTTACTGGCAGCTACCTAATTGATTGCCAGTTTTTTTTCTTGCACGACACGCGACTAGCAGAGGGCCAACTGTGCCCAGTAAGTTTGGAGCGCGTCGGCTAGCGTCATCTTGGCCTCCGAGGCATCTTTTTCACGACGCACCGATAAAACTCTGCGCCACGCGCGTATATCTAGCCACAAAGAACCATTTAAATGCGGTGCAGGATGCCAATTCGCGTCACGTACCTGCTGGCACCAAACGAGACGCGCCACGGCCCGTCAGGGACAGGTTGTGCCCAGGATACGTCTTGTGTGACGCCAATGCCATCGGTCGGGGCGGCGGCCCTAGAATATGGTCGCACAAGCCGCGGCGGGCCAAGCATCTGCAAAGCAAATGACGGGTCGCACACCCAAAAATAGGCAGCACTTTCTTTTCTTTTCCTCCCGTTTTTACACTTTTTTTTTTCCTTTTTTTTCCTTTTTCCATTGACGATGACGATCATGGCCACCAGCTACGGATTCCCCACAAGCACGCATTTCTACATAAAGTCTGCCAAGACAGGCACTGTGTTGGACGTGTTTGATGGGCAAACCAATGTAAGATGCGAAATCTGGCCGCGCGAATTATGCCTGATTGACCTTTTTTTTTATTTCTTGTCATCTTGATGCATCCAGGACGACGCCAACATTATTCTTTGGCAACAGGTGAGGGGGAGAGAATGCACATGCAATGCCCAGGCCGCTGAATGGAGGCGAATGGATGCCAATTCTCGTTTGTTTTTGATAGAAAATGCATGACAATGACAACCAAGTAAGCCTTTTATCCGCCTCATCCGATTTTTTCTGCTTGCTTGGCCGCTCACCAATGTCCATTGTGTAGCTCTGGTCTTTTGAGGATGGCTTCCTTGTCAATTACAAGTCGCAGCGCGGTAAAACCCGAGCATACAGCCATGGCCCTTGTGAAAAAGGGAAGCGTGCGACTCTTGGACTGACGCAAATTCATGTTTCATCTGGCCCCCCATAGTGCTGGACATCCGAGGAGGTACGTAAACAAAAGAAATAGAGGGACCGGCTCACCATCCGACGTTGAACCTTATAATTTTTTTTCTTTTGATTGTCGCGTGTTTCAGGGGATCTCAAGTCCGACAGTGCCATTGTCCAATATGCTAAGAAGCAGACAAAGTAAATACACGCGGGTCCCATACAAAATCAGCGTATCATATCACCGTGGGGCCTCGAATCTCATTGGCCCGCTCCCCTTTTTTTTAATTTTTTTTACGCGTCGTAGGACGCATAACCAACGCTTTGGCTACCGCGACGGCTACATTTATGCATTGGCAGACCCGCGCCTCGTGTTTGATATCAAGGTACCCTCAGCAGCAAGGCTAAAAAAGAAGCAAATGACGCGCTGATGTGCTGTGTCTCGATTTTTCTTTATTTTTTTTTTTCATTCGCGGCAAACAGGGAGGTAGTGACAAGCAAGGCACGCGTCTCATCATCTACAAGAAGAAATCAAGCGATCACGACAATCAACAATGGGTGCTGGAGCCTTTTGAAAAGGCACGCTTCAATCAGCCTTATGGTCAAAATGCCTGACGGAATAAAAATAAAACGAGTTGACCGCGACCTGTAGCATGTATACGCTCTTTCCATATAACCGCTAGCTCTCATTGCTTGGAAAGGACCATGAGCTGACGCGTGCCCATGTCTTTCACTTTTTTAACTGTTAAAACAAAGAGATATGCTGAAATGGCAAATTCAGGATTAAACATGTGCACGGCCGCTTTTATGAGACGCAAGAACCTATTTTTGCGCTTGATTGCACTGCTACACTACTGAAATGCTTTCCGGAGAAGCTCCGTTTCCTGTGGATCAAGAAACAAGACCTTGGCAAGGATGGGCAATAGGGCCTGGACAACAAAAACACGAAAAGAAAGGGTCAATTGCGGCCCGCTGGCGTCCTCACTTTGCCATCCGCCTTGCTGTCACTCACACCATGACTTTTAAATCCACGCACAAGCGCCCCCAAACGCGGTGCTCACGTACCTGTTTGTTTTCTGCCACCAGAAACTTGAGCGTCACGTTTTTGATATACTCATTGCTCATGTTTTGCCGCTTGTCGACGCCGTCTAGCTTGCGAATCTCGGCCTTGAGCACCTGGGGTAACCCAATTGGGTGTCAGTTGTCAGCGCAAAATGCGAATCAACGCGTCAATTCGCGTCAATTCGCGCATCGTTTACCTTTTCTTGGGTTCTTAGCGCCGCCAATTGATCTTCGTTGTCTTGCAGCAGGTCTTGCAGCTTGAGGACTTGCTTTTCCAGGTAGTCTGTCTTGTCTTCTTGCGGTTTAACAACCAAGGGCGAGAGCAAATTGACCATGGAGGCTGGAATCACGTAAAAAAAAAAATGAACACGACCCCTTTTTTCCATTGTGCTTCCCATTCAATTTTCTCGTTTTTGAACTTACAATAGACGTCCAATGAGGGCTGATAGGCCATCTTGTCGTTGGGCGCGGTATGATCTTTTTGTGTAGGCGAGGCGGGATGAGAATTGGTATTGCCAGTGGCAGCGGCTGGATCTTGGTTTTGAAGCATGGCAATCTGTTTCTGCAGTTTCTCGAGCTGCTGGTCCTTTGTGGCCACCAGCTCGCGTAATCGTGCATTGTCGTCATTTAGGTATTCTGTGATTTTATCCATGGCATCCTGCTGCTCCTTTTCCTGTGGCGTGAGCTGCCTCTGGGGCATGTGCGGGTCATCGGACTGCTGCTGCTGGGGCTGGGGAACGTGAGGGTCGGGGGATGCCCTTCGAGACAGAGGCGAGCCGACCAAGGCACGCGCCAGCACAGGGCTTTGGGTATTGGGCGACGGCGTTGTGGCTGTGATCATTGGCGAGTCCGGCGTCATCTCTTTAAGCAGCCGGTCGTGTGCCGCCTGCAGGGTCTTGAGCGCTAAATGAGAACCAAAAAAAAGAAGAAAAAAGAAGAAAAAAGATTAAATACGAAACAAAAAACGAAAAAAACAATGATTTCTGACGCACAGGCGCGTCAATAAAAGTTCCCATCTTACCTTTTTCATGGTGCTCCTTGTCCTGTTGAGCCTGCTGCTCCAATTGCTCAATGTGTCGTTGTTTGTCGTCGACCTGCTGCTTGATCGCATCCATAGAAGAGAGCTTGGCCTGCAAGTCGCGTAATCGATCCAGGGATTGGCGGAGGTCGGCATCCAGCAAGGAGATCCGGTGTTGTTGCTGTGAATTGGTTGTTTCGTGGTCCCTATATGACAAAGAAACAACGCGAAAAACACGGGAAATCTCGTTAGTGGGCGCGTTTAATCATAAATTTCGTTTTTGAACTTGCATGTTTTCCATGGTCAGCCGCTTCAATTGGTCCTGGAGTTGAGTCATCTGATGGTCGCTGGCAGGCGATTGGCGCTTTTCGAGCAATTGATGCGCACGCTGCTTGTACTGATCATAATCCTGCTTGAGCTGGTCAATTTGCTGCTGCAGATGCCGCTGGCTGGCATCACGCTGCTCCATCTCGCCCTGGTGGTTTGATCGCGCCGACTTTAGTTTGGTATCCAACGACAAAAGCTCATCTGCATGGCCGCCAACAACAACAAAAAGCAAATAATGAGTCATTTTGATTTCCCCCTTGCCGACCTATCTTGCTCTTTTTTGCCTCTTTTTTTTTTTTTTTTTTTTTTTTTTTTTTTTTTTTTTTTTTTTTTTTTTTTTTTTTTTTTTTTTTTTTCCGCGCGCGACTCACGTTTCTGGCTGATGACGGTGTTGTTGAGCTCGGTCAGTTGTTGCTGGGCATCGGCCAATTCCTCGTTTACGCGAGAAATGGTCTGACCCTGCGATTGGATGGTGGCCCTATACTTATCGATGTTTCGAGTGGCCTGGCCAAAGATGTCTGTCACGGAATTGAGATGAAATGCTCATGAAAAAGATTACATGACAGCGGCTTACCTCTCATTTTTTTCAGCTTTGCTTCATATTCGCCTTTTTTAAAACGAGAAAATTCACGCGTCAGTGATGCAATAAGGGACAATTGATGAACGTGCTACCTATTTTGCCGGTCATGTTGGCTTGCAATGCGGCATTGTCGTCGTTTGCCTTGCGGAGCTGCAGCTTGAGGTCCTGGGCCTGCTCTTTTAGCTGGAATAACGCCGCTCGGGGTGTATTTGGTGTGCTTGGCGAGCTTGGCTGGTCGTGCTTGGCATCCTACAGGCAAAACGTCAGTGCGATGAAGGCGGATGAACGGGTTCAGCGGGTGCTTTACCTTGAGTCTTGCTCGCAAGGCCTCCACCTCGCGCTCCAAACGCTCAACACGGCGCTCAGCAACCATAGCACGTTGCACAGAAGGAGAGTGAGCAGGCGACGAGTCTGTCATTGACTAGGCAGAGGGGAAAAAAGGAAGAAAAAGACAATAAAAAGGGGGGGGGGGGAAAGGTGGCTCTGCGTGGACAAAGTTGCATGAAAAGCGAAAAGGGGTTCCAGGGCCAAGGGCAGATTGCCTTAAGAATGCGATTCAAACCCCGTCCTTGCCTTCCGTGAGACGCAGCTATCTAAAAAAAAAAAAAAAAAAAAAAAAAAAAAAAAAAAAAAAAAAAAAAAAAAAAAGAGACGGGTCCCCCATTAAAATGGGAAAGAAAAGCGGGTAGCTCTATCAAATTTTGGACACCAGCGCTCGTGAACGATGTAACGTGTCGATGAATTGCAGAGAATTGGCGTGGAGCTCATTCTTTTTTTCTGTTCTTTTTTTTTCGCGCATATAGTGGGTCGTATTCATATGGTCAAGGCGGACATGCACCCTGTGAATTGCAATGAAATGGATACATGTTCCTTGCTTTTTTTGGTGCTTTTCAAGGTTTCCATTCCCAATGGCATGCAATGGCTTGCCAATGGCTCCCAGTGGCTCCCAATGGTCGCCGCAGGGCAATCCCACCTTGCGCGACATGACGCTCCAAGCAGACATTCCAACATGAGATGAATTGGATTTGTAAAAATACGAATAATATCTTTTCTGAGCAATTGTCGAGTGGCATTGACCTCGGATGCAAGGAGGTACAAGCGCGTGCGGGCGTGAAATGGCCCACAATGACGCGCAGATCCTGCTGTGCATGAATTTGCAGCCATTGACCCCGCCAAGCCACTGCCAAAAAAGGACACCAGACCTCTTTTTTTTTTCCTCTCCCACTTTTTCTTTTCTCTCTTTTTTTTCAACCCAATACCTCTTTATTTTTGTATTCACCATGCCCAAGTCCAAGCGTAACAAGATTGGTAAGGAAGACACCCGGTGATCGCGCAGGACACGGCGACTGACAGTGTTTTTTTCGATTTTTTTTTCGACGTTTTTTTATTATTTTGCGCAGTGGCGTTGACGCAGACGAACAAGCAAGGCCACGAGGGCAAGGAGAAGCTTATTGAGCAGGTAAAATAGAGCGTGCCAAAGGAAAAAGACAAAAAGAGACAAAAGACTGACCATTTTGTGTAGATCCACGAGTGCGCGGACAACTACGAGTATATTTGGGTGTTTTCCGTGCAAGATATGCGCAACACATTCTTGAAGGATATTCGCAACGAGCTCAAGACGTCCTCTCGCCTGTTTTTGGGCCGCAATCGAGTGATGGCCAAGGCGCTCGGCACGACACCCGAGGAGGAGTACAAGGAGGGCGTTGCGGGCCTTGCCAAGGAATTGCACAACGATGTGGGCCTCTTGTTCACCAACAAGACCCCCGACCAAATTAAGGCCTACTTTGAAGGCTACACACAGGCCGATTACGCGCGATCCGGCAATATTGCGACCCAGAGCGTCCAATTGCCCGAGGGCCCCGTCAAGCGCGGTGCTGACCCCATGCCTCACAACATGGAGCCCTTGTTACGGCAATTGGGCATGCCCACGTCCCTCGTCAATGGCATTGTCACACTCCACGCCCCCTACATGATCTGTCGCGAAGGTGAAACCCTCTCCACCAACCAAGCTCATCTTTTGGTAAGGAAAAAAAACACACTTGAAATTTCTCTATTTTCAATGAGCTCATCGTCCTCGTCTTTTTTTTTTTTTAATTACACGCAGAAATTGTTTTATCATCAATTGGCCGAATTCCGTGTGGAACTGATTTGCTACTATCATCAAGGCAAGGTTGAAAAGTTGTAGATGCCCCCTCCTCCTTTCCAAGTAGATCGATCCCCCTCTCTCTTTACATTTTATCTTTTTTTTTTCTTTCTCGCATTTCATATGTCTCTCTTCATTCACAAAAAAATAAAAACTCGCATTTGGTTGCCACTGGCATGAATTCTCTTTTTTTTTTTTTTTTTTTGCCCCTTTTACATGCTCAAGCCACTGAGGCGCGCTTTGCTCTGATTAGTGTACACACCAAAAATGGACGCGCGCGCGCGGAGATCCAATAAAAAAAAGTTGGTTTCCAGGTGCCCCCTCACGCATTCCAATCTCCTTTTGCTCTCTTTTTCTTTCTTTCTTTGCACCTGCCACCCCCTAATGGACGCAATCAACGACTACGGTAATACGTTGCACCGAAACCATGATAAAATGAGCTGACGCGCGCATTTTACTCTATAGAGCAGCAGCGCCTGGCCAATATCGAGCGCAACAAGAAGCTGTTGGAAGAGTTTCAGCTTGGCGAAGCACGCACCAACTTGCTCGGCAGTCCCACGTCCCCCACACCTCAAAGCACGACGACAGTCTCACGGTAAAAAGCGTAAAAAAAAACCAAGGTAGGCGCATGACCTCACACACTTTTTTGATTTTTTCTTGGTTTTTTTTTTTGGCATTAGCCCCATGGCATTAGCCCCATCAAAAAGAAAAAAACACACAGGGTAAACATGCGACCCACGAGACTCTGGCTCGTTTTTGCTCATCCGTTTTTTTTCCTGCCCGCCATAGCTCGCGTTAGCAAGCCGCTTCCTCCACGTCGACAATCATCACGGCTACGCGGTGCATCCCCGCCGAAAATTGTGCCCCTGGAGGACATTGGCGAGGCAAGCACCGAGGAAGGCATCCAAGTGAGACGAAAATAACAAAAAAAAAACAAAAAAAAAGACGCGTGTGCGCGACGCGAATCTGACGCGCGTTTTTTTTTTTTTTGAAGAATGGACCTCGGCGACAGGAGTTTGTGGATGAGCTTTGGGACGGCCGGCTTCTCAAGGCGGACGAATACTTTGACCAAGAGACACGCGACAAAGCCATTCGCTCGGACGGCCATTTCAAAGGTAAAAATCGTGTTGCTGCGCTCAATTTTGGCTGATCTCATATGATCGTTTAGGCTGGATCATGCCTGAGCTCGTTGCAAAGTACAACTTTGAGGCATCGGCGCAAGAAGCTTGGGAAAAGAACGGCGGTGGCACATTCTCGTACAAGGACCCATTGGGCACCGGCCAAAAGCGCAAGACAGGCGGCAATGGTCGCTATAGTGCCAAGGTAAAAAATACGCGCAGTGCGCACATGAAAAAGTGCGTCTTGTCCTCATTCTCCCCCTTTCACTTGTCTTCCCAGGCTATTGCGCAAATGCTTTTCAAAAAGAATCCAAACACCTACTTTTATCGTCACAACGAGCCGGGTGTCGTAAGAAGATGCCCCAAACCCCTTGCTGCGCTTGCATCTGATCTTTTTTTTCTATTTTCTCTAGCCACAAGAACAGGGTGATTGGACTGAGGAAGAAAAAGCCAAGTTCCTGGAGGTAAATCGAGAAGAAAATGTGGTACGTGACATGCGATACATTTTTTCGCTTTTTTCTGTGTGCTTAGCTTGCTCGACAATATGGCTGCGGTGACAAATGGGGTCTCTTTGCCAGCTATATCCCTAATCGGTAAGAAAAGTGACTTTACAATATGGGGACCATGCTCACTGTATCATTTTTACGCGTTTTTTCCTCTTTTTTTGCAGTGTTGGCTACCAATGCAGCAGTAAGGCACAACCGAGAGTGTAGAGGAGGAAGGAGCGCGTCTCATGCTTGCTTTTGTGCGTCTAGATTTCTACCGAAGCGTGATCTTGGCCGAGGGCCTTGTCTTTGATGACAATTATCAGGTATTAAGCAAAAAAAAAAAGGGGGGGCGATATCGACGAAACGCGTGATCGTCTGACTCTTTTCTACATTTTTTCACTATAGTACACGCCATCTGGCAGCGTAATCTATGTTGGCACGCACCGCGGCCGCCGCGGCTGAATGAAATCTCGAATCTGATATCAATAAAGAGCCTATTGTCCTCTAAATCTATTGTAGGCGCATGCACGTCTGAATTACTGAGCAAAATTGATGCACCCGATGCAAAGAATGCGGCACCGGGCCGACTGAGTGATTCGATTGCGGAAAAAAAAAACCTGAGATCTTTGAAGTCTAGGCTGACTACCCTCTGATTTAAATTTAGTGTCACACAATCGGGTCCATCACGAGAGACGCGTAAAATATTGTTTTGGCACTGATTTTCACTTGTAAATGCCAAAGTCGCGATTTTTCAGGACTGAGTGATCCTATCTCTGAAAAAAACTTGAAATCATTGTAGTTTCGCGTCGAGTATCCACTGGTCTAGTTTTGGAGCCATGTGGACAGGTTCGCTAGAAGGAACGCGTAAAATATTAATTTCGCGCTGGGTTTCGCTAGCAAACACGAATCTCGAGATTTCTCGAGACTGAGTGATCCGATTCACGAAAAAAATTAACAACGATGGAGAATTGGGTTCACAATCAACTGGTACAAATTTGAGGCCAGATGAACCGATTTCTGAGGAAGCGCCAGTTTCATAGGCGTAAATGGGGTAAAGTTACTAGCATTTGGTCTCGTATTGCGGCAACGGTTGAGCGCCCCGGCACGTGAATCATCTCAAATGAATCAGCGGTCAAACGCGGTAAAAGCGCTTATGGTTTGGGAATATCGCCTCGAATTTTCGGCGAGTTGACCTTTAGGGATCGTTTTGATCCTGATTTGGCCCTGATTTTATGCAAAGTGCATTTTCTTACGACTGAGTGATCCGATTTGCGAAAAAAAAACTTGGAACCATCGACGCTTTGGGTCGAGTATACACTGGTTTAAATTTGGAGCCTGATGGTTAGGCTCATCAGGAGGAACGCGTATAATATTAGTTTGGCGCTGGGATTCACTAGCAAACACGAATCTCGATACTGTTGAAGAATATGGGGAGTAGCTTAGAGCAAAAATAAAGGAAAAGATAGGGACGTTGCAAGGAACGAGAATGAAGTAAGTCTTTTATTGAAATAAAAATGATCTCGATATTTATACAAAAATTGAAAGTGCCTAGACGGATAGGCTGGATGCAGAGACGCGTAAAATAAAGCTGCCACGGCGTCTGAATAAGGAAACAGGGGCGTGAGATTCCTGTACAACAAGCCGCGTGAATCTCAAAGAGAGTTACAATATTGCCCTGCCCTGCGGACGTCAATGGCTAAGATTCATTTACATGCGATGATTCGCATGGTGAGGAAACGCGAAAAGGAGCATGGTTTGCGATGGGGCCACAAGCATGTGGACCTGGACTTGATCATTGGCGCGAGTGCGCCATTTTGTCGCAAACCTTTCTTTTTTTTTATTTCCTTTTCGCCATGACATTGATCATAGATTGGCCAATGCAGGCCATGAGTCCCACGGGGTGTTTACTTAAGCATCTTAAACGATGGGAAGGTGCGTACAGAGACCGAGATTGCGGAAGATGCGCATTCTTCCAACAAAACGCATGAAAAAGCAGTAAAGCGTGATGACCAGCCGACAGCGGGCTTTTGTGACGAGCAAAGCGGGACCATTACCCGATTGGGTAATGCCCGCATAGATGAGCGGCATGAGAAAGATGAATTGCGGCGACAAGTCAGCATTTTCATTCTTTGATCACTGCTTGCACACGCATTGACGCGTTAAGCGCGTCTAAGACGCGCTTGCGCTTTCTTTCATTGACAGACTAAGCGTCTGTTAGGCTTTTCTTATTAAATCAAGCTCTGTAAAGCAGGCAAATACAACACGGTTGAGAAAGCAGCAACAAGAATGAACACGATGCATGTTGCTAATTGTCCAAAGTAGTTAAATGAAGCCTCTCCCCAAAGATCTCGAGCAGAGAGTGCTCAAACACCTTAACGACGGCTTATCTATTCGCAAAGTTATGCTCAAAACTGGTGTCAGCTTTGGTGCAGTCCAAAGGCTTCGCGTTGACAAGTCATTGTCTCGTAATGTTGCAGTTAATGGACGCCCAAAAAAGCTAAACGATCGGCTCAAGCAGTATTGCGTTCGCTACATCACGAAGTTTGGTTTGGAAAATGCTGTTCAAGTGCAGCAGGCTTTGAAAAATGACTACGAAATATTTGTTAGTGCTATGACTGTCCGCAGGGCCCTGGAGGAAGCTGGTCTCAAGGCAATTGTTAAACCGAAAAAACCAATGATCAGCGAAAAGAACAGGTTGGCGCGTTTGAAATGGGCAAAAGCGCATATGCATTGGACGTACGACGACTGGAAACGCGTCATTTGGTCAGACGAAGTGAAGATCAACCGCTATGGCTCTGACGGCAAGCATTACGTGTGGAAGCGTCCAGAAGAGTCAATGCAACTCAAACATGTGCAACAGACTGTGAAGCACGGAGGTGGACACATCATGGTGTGGAGCTGTATCACCTGGGATGGCGTTGGATACATGTCCAAAATTGACTCCACGATGGATAAGGAGTTGTATTTGAGCATCCTGAAGGACGAGCTGTGGATGACCATTGGTGAAAAGAACCTGGACGCGTCCAAGGTGATCTTCATGCAAGACAATGATCCCAAACACAAGTCTCATTTGGTGATGGATTGGCTTTCTGAGCAGGACTTTCGTGTCATGGAGTGGCCTGCCCAATCTCCAGACCTCAATCCGATTGAAAACTTGTGGGCATTGCTTAAGCAAAAGCTCTTCAGGTACGAGAAAGTACCTGCGGGCATCAATGATCTGTGGGAGCGCGCCTACCATGTTTGGTACAACGAAATCGACAAGGAAATGATTCGTAGGTACTGTATATACAATCAATGCCTGATACGGTAGATGCAGAGCGGTTATTAAGGCCAAGGGTCGATGGACCAAGTATTAAGAAAAAAAAATAAAAAAAATGACGTGCCTCCCAAAAGTGATCCAATGCATTTCTTTTTTTCAATTTATCATTGTACATTCAATACCTCTTCAATCCATCCCATTTTTTTTTCTACAGTACAAAAGACACAGGCCTTTCTAATGAACCAATTTTCAAGTCTCTAGGAGGTGTATTGCATGAGTTCTGACAGATTAAAGTTAAAATGTCAAAACATTGGATCACTTTTGGGAGCAACGGTATGTGACACCTCTGCAGTGATGTGAGTGGCGTCGTCTGCTGGTGGAGACCCGATTGCTGGCGGACACAATGCCATCATGAAGAAAGTGGGCGACGTCGGTGCCAAAATTGTCGTGGAAGACGCAACTTGTCAGGAGGGGCCTGGACCCCACGACCAAGGGATACCAGGGAAGTTTTGTCCGCAACAACGCGAAGCGCACACCCACCACCAGGAGTCCCAGATTTGGCTAGCTGGCCCGGAAAAAAACACCGTACTGTATCATACTGAGTAATCTTGATTGATCTTCCCATCATGACTCCATGTTTCGACAGGATTTCAGTGGACAGATCGACAGAAAAAAACGGACGTGTGCTACTGTTCTAGGTACAGTATCATGTCCAATTTTCGAATTTCGATGACGCCGTCTGAAGCATCATGCTACACTTCTGCAGACTGCTGCATACTGTAAAACCATAATAAAACGTACAGTACACGTTTTTCACCTCCTTTTAAACGCCAAAAAAGAGCGTGTTTTTCATCAGACTTTGCCGGCCTGATAATGTGCCTCCAGAAATTTTTTTACAGCTTGGCTGCTTTCCCGCCAATGAAATCTGCGTCATGGCGTAAACTATTTAGCACCCCAGCAGTGTTCAAGACATACAGTACTACTACGTACTGTACAGTACAGACGCGCCGCCGATTTTTTTGGACTCGAAAATGCCAAGCAAAAACCACCAATTTGAAATATTTTGCATTCATCTGTCCAACTGCATGGTTGACCCCGCTCAAAAATAGCCGCATAGAAATCAGCGCAAAATTTACAACAAAAAAGCTTAAACCCCGAAAGCGCTACGATCACTTTTGAAAATTTCAGGGGTCACTCAGGAGTCACTCAGGGGCCACACATTTCAATCTCAGAAAATGCCGAATTTGTGAAATTTCGAACTCCGAATGATCGATGCAGCCCAAGCAGGTAACTTCGACGATTTACTATTGGCTGACAAAATGACAGGTCGCCCCAACTTAAGAAAAAAGCCCAAAGATTGACGCATGAACGGCAATCGACTTGAGAAAACTGCCTACTTTGGGCAAGATTTTTTTCGCAAAAATTTAAAGTTTGACACTTCCAAATTAAGTAGTGGATTGCATGGAATTTTTATTTTTTTTAATATTTATTTTTTACTTTTTTATTTTGCACATTTTTGTGCGCTGAGGGGGCTGCAGGCTGGTGCAATGACCTATGATGCAAAAAGTTAAAACCCAAGCTAATGCACTGCAAGTCATCCCATTAGATGCTTTGCCTCCCTGTTCGTTAGTAAATCTAAAGTAAAAATCATAGGTCGACCAGGCCGTTCTCGAGCAAATCGACATTTCAGAAATTGTCGTAAAAAGCTGTTTTCTCTGTCAGTTTTGATCAGATCAAGGCAAAATTTGTTTCATTCGGCGGAGATTCAGCAGCTGCATTTGACATTAAGAGCACCATGGGTTGTTTTCCTATTTGTCGAGAAAAATGAGTTTGAAAATTAATCCAAAGTTTGTTCGACTTTTGCAAGCGTGCAAAGTTTGTTCGTCGGGCTTCCAAGCAAGCAATCCGAAAATGACACCCGGGTGTGTCTCTTTCGATTGATTGATGCCATTTTCACGACGATCCACAAAATATTTTGAGACCCTGTGCTAAATTAGTGAAAAAAGCGCCTTTTGGTGGATTCTACATCTGCACAGGGACCAAGCCGACCTCCGATTTTTAAGAGTTGGTAGGAAATGGATGTTCAAAAATAATATACTGTATAAATGCACAAGTTAGGAAAGGTGACACAACCCTGGTCTACTGTATGGCCTTTAAGACTACCTACAGTATACAGTACTGTATTTGTAAAAATCAGGCGAAAATTGCCAACTTTTTAAAAAAATTGTCGACAACAGCCTAAACGTTCACTGGTTTTTATCGTTTCTTTATAAATTGACGTGCCAAAATTACATACGATAATACCGGTAATGGCTAATTTTGGAACCGATCAAATTACTGTACGGTTTGTGGCGGTCAACAACATTGCATTTGTGAAAAATCGTAAAGAAATCAGTGCATATCTCGACAACGATTAGAGTAACCTGTGGTTTTCATTTTTTTCTGAAAAGAGAAGCGTTAAAAATACACGCTGCTAAGTTTTGCAGTGATTGAAGCACGATTTTACCGCGAAATGATTTTTGAAAAACGCGCTACAGCCGCGCTACAGCCAAATTTTCAGCATTTTGAAAAACGCGCTACAGCCAAATTTTCAGCAATGTCAAGTTTCTGATCAAACTAGTCGATCAATATTGGGGTTTTAATTTTTTCTGAAAAGAGAGGAGCCAAATAATCCTCTAGGTGGCAAAGTTTTGTGGCTCTGCGATGAGTCCTTGGTGCGAAATGAATTTTTTAAATTTTTGAAAAAAAAAAGTTGGTCAGGCCGAAATGCATCTGGAGACGTGGAGAGTCCCCCGCTTTGAGAGGTTCGAGACCACACTCAGAAATCCAAATCCGTTTGGCAACCTACACACCAGCGCTCTAAGAGTCATGTCATTGGATGATTAGCCCCCTCTTTCTAGCAAATCTGGAGTGAAAATCGGAGGTTGACTTGACGAATTGCGAGAAAACAGTGATTAACATCAAATTCTAGAAACCTGAAGTTCTCGTCCAGTTTTATTTAATCGCACGCCAGTGAAACAAAGCTCATTTGACAGAGAATCAAATTCTGCACTTTTTTCACAGTAAGCTTGCCGTAGGTTGCTTTGTTCGTTGCCGAGAAAATTGGGATTGAAATATTAAATCTGGCGCCACAACAGATGTCCAAATGTTACGCATCGGCTTTGCCGGGCTGGGACAAAATGAGCCCTGCGCGTCTCTTTCGACTTGTAAATTTTCAGCAAGATCGAATACTGTAACAGTTTAGCGCGCCAGGGCCGAAATCGTGCATTTCTAGAGAAATATCGATTTTCTCGTCAACAGCCCAATTGACCCTCGGTTTTTCTTAGTTTTCGAGAAGCAAAAAGCCAAAATGCATAAATGGCATTAAGCTTCAAAGCGGGGCAGGCAATTGCTGGCGAACAGTGTTGGTTTTCATAAATAGAGACTTTCCAGCGATTTTGCAAGCGGGCCAGTCGGCATTTCAGGGCAGTAAAATTTAGGTACTTGGATCGCCATACGTACCATTCACATTTCGGATAAACGCATTCTGTTCATCAACGGAAATCACATAAAAAGTAGGGATCAACCATCATCTGGTTTTGGTGGCAAATGCGTCTTGATGAGTTTGCGAGCTCGCTTTCGACTCAAAGTTAACTCGGCGAGAATCGGTCACAGCATCATGAAATCCAACTTTTCGGAAAGAACGCGATCTTCGGAAAGAACGCGATCTTTTGCACATGCACACATTGAGAGTCATTCAAAAAACGACGAATTCTTGCAAGTTACGTAGACATGTCTCAAAAAGTGGCCATTTTGGGGTACTTTTAATGGCGCATTGCTCGCGCTACGTATATCCGTGACACTGACCTTGTGCCGACTTCAGGTTGATGCACCCGGTGCTTCTCATGATTGCGGGTGGGCCACAGCAGGTCTGTCTCACGTTCTCGTGGCGCCAGGCGCAAACACGTTAAAATCAAAAATCGCACATTGCTCGTCCGTGAGTAGATGGACCATACTTTTTTTCCCCATTTTTCGTAGTTCTACCATGGGGAATCTATAGTGTGCAAGTTTGGCACGATTAGGATGACCATTTTTCAATGTTTGGATTTGGAGCTTGTTGTGGTTCATTTACAGCCCAGGTGCTTCTCCTGAGGCGAGCATCTTAGTGGCCCCAGATTTGAAATGAATGACGGATGACACCAAGGCTCAACGGCAACAAGTTTTCTCCATGATTGAATCTCTTGTTGCTCGCGAAATTATCAAGTTTTTGAACATTGGCTTTGACGTCAAATGGTGGTCCGAGTATGGGTCGTTGCAGCGCTTTGAAACTGGCACCATTGCTTTTTTTTTTTTTTTTTTTTTTTTTTTT
>KV441876.1:239143-257445 GCA_001650995.1 Gongronella sp. w5
AAACGCAACGAAAGCTCAAAAAGCAAGGAGCGGCTTTTATTCAAGGGCCGCCCGTCGTCAGCGTTTCACTCTGGGCCGTTGCCCTTGGCTGCTTTGTGTCACCCTGCTTCGCCAGAGACCTCGGGATCGCTGTGACACGCGTTTGTCAAAGAGATTTAACAAGATCGTCAGCCAAATTTATTAAGGGGTTGGTGGGAAACAGGGGGGGGAGGATGCGATAGAAATAGAACAAAGAGAAAGAAAGAAAACGAGATGGGACTCTCTAATACAAGACAACAGCAGTGCCGACGATCATGGCAACCATACCAATGGCCATGGACTTGCGCGTGGCGTCATTGGGATGGGCGGTGGCAGTCGCAGAGGTAGAAGCAGCGCTGGAGGAGCCAGCAGCCGACGCAGAGCTAGAGGGAACAACCGACGACGTTGCAGGGACAGAGGCAGAAGCAGAGGCCGATGTGTCTAAACAGCAAAAAGAAGAGAAAAAGAATTTTGATCAGCTTTTATTTCGCATCACCCCTAAACTTTGTCCAACCCTTGCTTCTCAACTTACTGGTCGCGGTGCCATTGCCACCCTGGATCGTGAACATGCCGCTGAAGGACATGTTGGGCGATTGGCCGAATTCCAAAGCATCTGTACAACAAATAAAACGTGATAAAAAGGATGAGATTACGTTCATCGACACGCTCGTCTAGCCATCTCTCGCCCCAGCTATAAGCCCATCTCGCCCCCATCTCGCGCACAACCGAAAAAAAAAAAAGATCTTACAATCAGTGCCGCTTGTCAAATTGGCAGGAATGTTCCAGCTGAACGAGTCAGCCGAGGCAGACACGTTTGTAGCAATGACCATGACAGGCTGCAGAGCATTGGCAGGGCCATTGGCCAGGACGATTTGAGAGATGGTGTCCACTGTGGGATTAATCCTGTAGATAAGAAGAGAACCAATTCGTTGTCAGTTTTCAGCGCCAATTCCACCCATTTTACCCTCGCCCTCCATCTTTGACGCCAACTTCCCACCCATCCGCCCACCCAAATCAAAAGAGCGCATTTCACACGCAGCCACACTCGCCATTTGAAGCCGGCCGCCCATGATTTACCAAGTAATCAAGGCCGTTTGGCCCGCAGTGTAGACAGTGCCTTGAAGAGGAGCAGTGACGCTCAGGATGCCGGTCTGGGCGCTCACAATGGACAGCGAAGCGGCAAAGAGAGTGACCAAGGACTTGAACATGGTGATTTTTTTTGAGAGAAGAAAGGTAAAGAAGTAGATGGAAATGAAAAAGAAAAAAAACCTTTTTTGTATGGTTCTTGCCCCCCCCATGTACTCGGATGAGCGGTCCCCCAATGACCCCCTCCTTGGCATGGCATTCCGAGAACTCCGTCTTTCTCTTCAAGTTTCAGAGAACACACATCCTCGCTCGACGAGAGCCAAAAAAAAAAAAAAGAGCTTCTCGTTCATTTGCGCGTGGTTGTCGCTTTCCCTTGCAACGCAAAATCAAACATCAATGGGACATCATCCCACGTTCACAATTGGGGGAGAAAATGGCGAATTGCAGCGAGTGGGAAGGCGTCCTCCCTTGTCCAATTTTGGGCGACAACCTGCCATTTAAAGGCAACTGGCAGGTAAAAAAAGAACACGGCCAGTGCTCTTGAAATGTTATTGTTTCGCCCTGCCCCGGGTTCCAATTTTAATTTCTCATTTTTTCGGACGTCATTGAAACGAAGCGCGCGATGAAGCGTCATCTTGAGCTTTCTTTTTATTCTGCCGCTCCCCCCTTGTTGAAAATCAAAAAAAGGGGACCAAGTCAGAAATGGAAGCGCAACAAAGTAGCATCGTCATCCTCTGGAGCAACACGTTCCACCAGGTAACCCAAAAAAGCGATCCTTATCAAGACGTCGATGTGAGAAAAAAAAAAGGGCGGCCCTTCTTTTCTTCCTTCATGGACCAAGGGGGTGGCGGCCCGCCCGGCGCCCCGCACGCTCTCGCATCGTATGACCTCCTTTTTTTTGATCTTGCACTGCTGCTTGGCAAAAAGAAAACATCATGATCGTACTATGATTGGGTCTAAAATCAGCGTTCCAGAGTTCCATTTTTGCGCGTGGACGTTTTTCCATCTTGTTTTTTTTTTAGGCGCCACCTTTTTTTGCATTGTGAATTAGGTGTGCACGGGACGAATTTTTTTTCTTCCCATGCACCGAACAGCGCTTAAAATGGCAATAGCTTGTTTTTTAAACATCGGTCCATCGGATCCACCCTTGCCGGTGCACAACTTGCAGCAGGCAGCACCAGTACAATGTCATACGAATTATCATGGATTCTTTTTTCTTGACTCTGTGCTTGTTTTTTTGCGTGCATGGCGCGTGATTGGACAAGGACGCGTGTGTGCAACCTTGCTCTTTTTCCCTTTTTCTTTCCTTTTTCTTTTTTTTCTATTTTGTGCATCCAGCTTGCCAAACGTTGCCGGAAAGAAAAGGAAGCCCCCTTTCTTGATGAGGGATCATCGCTTGCTGCTTACGTGACCTTGATCTGCA
Organism: Gongronella sp. w5; assembly: GCA_001650995.1. Classification (NCBI taxonomy): domain Eukaryota; kingdom Fungi; phylum Mucoromycota; class Mucoromycetes; order Mucorales; family Cunninghamellaceae; genus Gongronella; species Gongronella sp. w5. The sequence goes on from KV441876.1 coordinate 241,671, forward strand.
TGCCATTGGTGCTCTGCACATACCCAAATCTGGTGCCTCGCGCTGCGCGTCAGCCTCATTTTGCGACAGATGATCCGAGCGCGTCGTCCACGTGGCTTTTTTGCCATGTCTCAGTCGGATCGTGACGAACGCACGAACGAATCTCCGCACGGCCTCTAAAAAAAGATGAGCAACACGCTCAAAAGGTCAAAAGAGGGAAATTTTGCTGTCCCCAGCCTATACTTTTTTCAATAAATTCGCTCCAAAACAAGTTTCGTGATGGTGAATATCATGCAATCGTGCTACCCTGACATCTGGGTCGATGCTCAAGGTAAGAATTTTACAGCACAAGCGTCAAAGCCTTAATTTGCATTCGAAATATGCGAATTGCTCTAGAAGCAACAAGGAACCTGAAGTTACTCTGATAATACAAATGATAGTACAACTTCCTGGCTCTTGAATGGTATCGGTTTTTTTTTTCTGGAGCATCATCGCTAGGTGCGCGTAAAATGCAAAATGGCGAGAAAATATCAATTGCTGCTTTTTCAAGTCCGTCCTGGAAGCTGATTGGCTGGTTTCTCGCGTTTCGCAGTAAATGCGGCGATCAGGCTTTCAAGCGAGCTCAAACAGAACTCTCAAAGTCGCGTAGATGGCGAGCAATAGCTAGAATCAACTGGGCAAAATCCATGGATGACCCCCTATCCAATTTCCGAAAATCGGAAAATGATGATGGATCGCCACAAAACTTGGAGGGTAGTAAGAACACAGTGCCTGCAACAATAACGACTATGGCGCGGCCTCGCATTGTTATGCCAGTTGGCGAGAAGGTCGATAAAAAAGCATCAAAAACACCAGTTTTTCAATACAATGCCATTAATTGACAACGTGCTTTTAGCGGCCTGAACTTTTTGCAGGGCAAGGTGCAAGATGCATTAAACAATGTAGCATTTCTTTTTCTCTACAAATCCTCCCAGCAACCCATATTTTTAAAATCAAGAGCGCGGGCGCAATCGAGCCTTTATTCATGTGAGAATCGCCATTTTGAGCAGCATTACATTCAAAGCAAGCACAAATGCAATGAAAGCGGCTGGGAGATGCGGCTGGGTGGCCGACGTTTGCGCGGGGCAGTGAATGACACATTGATAGACTCGGAAGAGGGTATTTTCTGCTCTTGTGCGGTCGACATGTTGATGGTCGCCGCAAAAAAGTACATTTACAGCCGCTGGTATGGAACGCAAAAGTGGGTGCAACCCCAGCGACGCACGCTTGCTTTGGAGTAGCAGTAGGAAAGGCGTGACATTGACCTGAGAGGCCGCAAACAGGTGTGAATTCAATGGAAAAAAGAACACGCGAAGAAAACAAATAGAGAAAGAGGGATCACGAAACGGGACAAAGCGTTTTAGCCATGTTCAGAAGCATATGGTATGATGGACGCATGTGCAAGGACGATACGTCGGCGCGCCGAGTGGGAAAGAGTGCGTGAATCGCATAATGTGCATTTATTTGCCAAATACAAAGAAATACTAGAGTGGCCTTGCACTCCTCCCACTTGAAGCGCCATTTTTAGGCCATGGCCGTCTTTTGGAACTCGTCCACAAATTCGACGTCATTGCGCATGGACTCCAGGTCTTGCATGTCGATCTGGCGCGTGATGGGTGCGTGATTGGGCTCGGTGAGGATCAGGCCGTCGTCGTCTGCCGAAATGCCGTTCTTGTTCGCGACGTCTTGGACAAACTTTCCAACCTTGGACAAAAGATTGATCGTCAACTGCTTGGATCTGCCACACGAGATGCTTTGTATTGCCCTCGTCGACGATCCTGCAGATGACGCCCATGGCCATGGCGAAATTTTCGGCGTGCTCCATATGCTCGCCCATGAGATCAGATGCAATTGCGTAGCGCTGCTGGATAATGGCATTGTCAGACAAAGAGTGCGTGACGATACTCGGTTGCTTTTAACCAAAAAACAATGCGATCTTGAAAATAGCGCTGTCACGGGCATCATCTATCAAATGTTCGTCAAATCAATCTTCCGCGTGGACGACCATGCACCGCTCCGCCTAAAAGTCCTCTTTGGCAGTGAACAGCCATCATGGCGTCTGTGACACCTCGAATTTCGAGAGCAGGCTTTTTGGAGAGACAGTGGTCGTGCAAAAGTAGAGCATAATAGGCAGGCAACCATACAGGCGAGCGGATTGAATGGCGTACTCCACGGCCTGCAGCATCCATTTGGCGGGGGCTGTTTGGTCGTTTTGGCGAAATAGACTATATCTGCTCTCGATTTGTTCTGCCACTCGGTAGAAACCAACGCATACGTGTCGTGGGACTCGCCTGTCAGCTCCTTCACAATGGCGCTCATGACGTTCTTGGGGCGAAGCACCGCCTTGGCAATGGCGTCGTGTTTGGGAAGCAGGTCCTTGGGAAGGCGGGTCGTGAGCAAACGCTCGTCTACGGCAATTTAAAAAAGGAAAATGAGCTATCGTTTACACGACAACCATGTAACTTGCCGTTGTGAGTGTCTTGCTCCATGTGGAGATGGATAAGAATGAGAAAAAAGAGGTGGAGAAGAAAAGGAAGAACCGCAGGCGACGCGCGCTTTTTTTTTTTTTTTTTTGTCAAGCGGCAGTTGAAAATGATCTTGTCTGTCCTTTTTTACTGCAAAACCTGCTCTTGGGCGGAATTTCATCTTTTTCCCCTTCTTGCACCGCTCCAAAGTCCCAACCCGCTCTTTTTTTTTGCCATGTTTACACGTTCTCGGCTAGCTCTGTCTCGGTGCCCTCGCTTTGTGCTTTCACAGTCACTTCACACACGCTCTGCGCTCTATGCTCAACGAAAATCACCACTGACGGTGCGAAACGCGTCCATGGAGCAAGATCTGGTGCGTGAGACCAAGGACACGACCGAATTCTTCACCAATTTGTTCGATCGTGGCCCCAACGTGGGTATTGAATATATCACCAAGCAGGGCTTTGTGCTGTCAAACAGTGTCAAGGTGAATCAGCCGCTAGTTTTGCTCAATGGCTCGGCATTTCTGTGGAATGCACCCGTCGACTATGCAAAGCAGCCCCAGTGGGACATGGATTTGTTAACAATCTTTGACCTGGTTTCGCCCAAGCCTGGTAATTCCTTCAGAAAACACCGATAAGCGCGCCTCCAATGGCTCATTGCTTTTTTTTTACGCGCAGAATTGATTGTCTTTGGCACTGGCTCGACGTTTTCACCATTGCCTGAGCCGGTGCGACGCCATTTCCATCAGCTCGGTGTCCAGGTGGATGTGATGAACACGGTAAGAAAGCGAAGAAAGGCCATTTTTGGCTATTTCTGGCCATTTGCCGGGCCATTGCGGACAAATCTCACCTTGTTTTACTTTAGAAACACGCGGCTGCCACATACAATGTGCTTGCGGAGGAAGGTCGACGCGTCGCAGCGGCCTTATTACCGAGTGGTGTGTGAATTACAAAGTAAAATTATTTATTTGCATTGGACATCGAAGAAACAACAAGGAGGGGAACAGGGGGGGTAATAGAGTGGCGTCAGTGGTTGTGTGCGAATGACGAAAGGTATACACGCAAAGAGGATTATGCTGTTGCCCTTTGCTTTTTTTTTTGCGCTTTTTTTTCAATCGTTGAGTTGTTTTTGTTTTTTCATTTCCCGTTTTCGTTTGAGCAGGACGCCCTCGATGAGGACCTTGACGAAGCGCTGCTCGTCAATGAGGCGCAGGTTGCGATGCATGTCCTGTTGGCTGAGTGATTGGACGAATTCCTGCAGATTCCATGCCGAGAGAGTAAAGAGCCTTTTTGGGTTGATCCTATATTGCTTCATATCACGGTACACAGTCTTGCGGACCTCCTTGCCGAGCTGGCCGACGGCCTCGTTCCATAGCCGCTGATAATCGTCCGTTTCCTCAAACGAGGTCGAGACCTTTGTTGCGTTGCTGTCATTGGATCCGCCCTCTTGAATCCGCAATTGATGCACGTCGTTGGCTAGGCCATTGGGTGACGAGGCCCTGTTCTCTCTCAATTTGCGGATCTTGGCCTCGATGGCCTGGTCAGCCTTGTTGCGCACAATCAAAACAGGGATATTGAGCTCTTGTGCTTTACGTGCAATGGTGACGTCAATTGCAAGCAGACTAGACACACAAAAACACAAAAACAAAAAAAAAGAACAGGGGGGAACCCATTGGACAGGAGAACAGCATAAAAAAAAGGGGGGGAGAGAGTAAAAAAGGCGAATGAGACAATGAAAACCAAAGATCAGCCGCCCTTTTTTTTGTCATTGTTTGTCTTTCAATGGGTCTTACCGCTCTGCTGTGACAATGACGAGCGAATCAAAAGCGCAGAGGAATTTGTCTTCGAAATAGGTGCTGACGGGATGATTCATGGTGCCGGCCCCGGGCATGTCCCAGATCACCATGGATCGCAGATCCGGGTGGCGATACGCCCTTGGCTTCTTGGTCGTCTCGCTTTCACCCGTGGCCGCTGCATCCTTAAAGCTATCCTTGTATCCCATGATGCCATTGACGACAGAGCTCTATCAAAAAAAAAAAAAAGGCACGCGCATCATCGTGAAAACCAGATGTTAGTCAATTTTCCGCTATTTTCGTCCACACCTCCCCCCCTTCTTTCCCATTTTCCCTAGCCTGTCAGTTGACTTGTAATCGATAAACATATGTCTGTGCCACCCTCCTTGCTTCTTTTTTTCGCTTTTGCGGCAGCCCTTGACCGCTTGCCTCTTATTTTTTTTTTGCGTTTTTACCTTGCCGGTGCCAGAGGATCCAACAACCGCCACATTGTAAAATTGCTCGCAATTGAGCCCGATGGACTTTCTTGCAGCGTCCTGAATTTCTGGATCGATCGGGTTGGGTTCTGGGGGTCCGTCTTTGAAAAGGACTTGAAACACACCGTAGCAGGCAAGAAAAGGCGCCAATGGCCAGCCAATGACGCCGAGCAAGCCGCCAATGGCGCCGTCCATTAGCTTGTAGCCTGTGAGTTCGTCCTCTGTAAATGTGTAGGCATTCAGCAAGGGGAATGCAATGATGACCATTGGCACCGCAAGCGTTGAAAGCGTCGCTCGCGTAAACTTGCTGCTAAAATCGTCGTGTTCATATAATGCGCCGGGCTTTAGCTTTGTCGTTGCTTGTCCCATGGTTCAAAAGAATTGAGTCGCAAGAGAAAAGAAAGAGAGAGAAACAAAAAAAAAGTGTGAAATTGACAAAACAAAAAAGAAAAAAAAGAATAAAAAAAGGGGGGGGGGACAAGCCGAGCAAAAAGGGCTTTTTGTACGTTTTGTTACCGTGGTTCAGGCACCTGCGCACCAACAGCGGCGCTTTCCGATGAACCCCCCTTTTTTTCAATGTGGACCAAAACGAGGTGACACAGGCCATGGGATCCCGAAGCTTGCTCGCACTGGGCACCGCCGCCCTCTTGTCCACCTGATCGTCGCTTGCTTAAGTTTCTCTCGGAATTACCACAAAGGACGAGATGGCCTGGCTTTCATATGGGCTGTGGTGTGTGATTTCACCTTTCTGCGTCACTCACGAGGTCTCAAGATTCCCAAAGATGAAGAAAAAGCCTTGACCCCGTGCTTTGCCATCGAGTGACACAAAGGAACGAGCCAGGAGAAGGCTCGCGTTTGCTCTCTCTTTTTCTCTGTGTTTTTTTTTTTTCTCTCTCTTTGATGATTTGCGTTGATTGACGTGCATTTGTCATAGTCATTCATCTGACATTATGGTGTCATGAGGCATTTTGCGGTGTAACGAGGCATGAAAGCCATGCAATATCCTTGCTCTTTTTGTTTGTTCATGGCCGGTCCTGGCGCAGATCATGCAATTGGACCTTTTTTTTTTGGTTTTAAGGCCTGCGCGTCGGGGATTTAAATGGCGGCTCCAAAGGTTGCACAGCCGCAGGGATGGAGGGGATGAAGAAAAGTGGGATGCAACCAATCGCGATTGTCCTTTTTCTTCTTCATTTTATACACTCACAAAATGGCTGATACCGAGGCTAAGAAGATCGTGCAAGAAGAAAAGGTACGAAAATCCGCCAAAATGCCCGTTTTATGAGTCAATGGCTACACGGATGCATCCATTGTGATGAAAGAAGCGGATGGATGGATGGATGGCCGTATCTATCGGTCAATTGGACGACTTGTAGTTCCGAGATGGGCTGATGACGCGTACATATAGGGCTCATCTCGTTTTTTTTTCCTTCATCTTATAGGAAGAGGTCGAACAGTCGCCCGACGTTCACTTTGAGCCTGTTGTCAAGCTCGAGGAGGTCGAGGTCAAGACCTTTGAAGAGGAAGAGGACGTTTTGTTCAAAATGTAAGCCAATGACGCGGCAATTGGAGGACAGAAACCAGCAATTGAGAGGATGACGCGCTGATCCCATCGCGTTTTTCTTTTTTTTGCGTTTTTTTTTCTTTTTTTTTTCTAGGCGCGCCAAGTTGTTCCGCTTTGACAAGGATCTGAAGGAGTGGAAGGAGCGTGGCACCGGTGATGTCAAGTTCTTGCAGCACAAGGAGAACAAAAAGGTCCGTCTTTTGATGCGCCGCGACAAGACGCTCAAGGTGTGCGCCAACCACTTTGTCACCGCCGAGATGAAGTTGTCGCCCAACGTGGGCTCGGACCGCTCGTGGGTGTGGACGGCCACTGCCGACGTGTCTGACGGCGAGTCAAAGACCGAGACCCTCGCCATCCGCTTTGCCAACTCGGACAATGCCAACCTGTTCAAGGCCGAATTCGAGAAGGTGCAGAAGATCAACCAAGATATCAAGGATGGCAAGACCCCCGAGGAGACCAAGAAGGAAGACGCCAAGAAGGATGAAGAGTAGATGATTTTCCCTTTTTTTTTCTTTCTCTTTTTTTTTCATTGTCGCGTCGTTTTTTTGCGTCTCAATTGCCCCCTGTCCCTTTTTTTTCTACTTTTTGTCCCCCATATCCCCCCATCCCCTCACACACACTCAGACTCACACTCTCACTCTCAAACAATCCCAAATCCCCTTCCCATTTGTTTAGCCTGTGGATTTCTCCCCCTTTCCCTCTCCTTTTCCCCAAGTATATCATATAATAAAGTCTTCATGATGTCTTTTTTTTTTACGACGCAACACGAGGTCCCTGAGCTCTCATTGGGCTGCAATTGCGCAAGTTGCACAGGGTAAAAGGCAAGAAACGCGCTCAGCATCATCTAGGGAAGCATGAAAGCGTGGATCCACCGTTGATTGGCTGCCATGCAAGCGGTCAATGGCTCATCCATTCAGCATGGCTTTGAATTTTGGGGGGCGGCGACAAGCGGGGCAGCAAAAAAACATGAATCTGAGGGCAAAGCTGGGGCGAGGGTGATTTTTTGCCTTTTTTCCTGACCCTCCTTTTTTTTATTTTTGGTTCTTTCCTCTCTTTCTCTCAGCTTTATTTACCTCTACACGTTTTTTCTTCTGCTTACAACCCTTGTGACTGGATATGGCGACCATAGGTGAACTGGTAGTCATAGCCTTGAAAGCCGTAAAATGCCTTTTTTTTTTCTTGTCGAGACACTTTCTTGTCGAGACACTTATGTTTCTCGTGTTTCTCGTCGCTTTCTTTTATGTTTTCATAGGACAACTTGCCTATGCTTGGCGTAAGTCTTGTGCGGATCGAGCAAAACTGTCCGCAACAACCCTTTCATTCCCCGCGTTTCGTGTAAATTCATCATTTTTGTGATTTTCTTGGTTTCTCGTAGCCGTCGCAAGACCCTTTTTGCATATTCAAGCTTGGAAACATAGCGAAAAAGACAAAGACGGACCTTCAAGGCAACGATTCGCCCATTTGGGATGATCAGGTAAGCGTTTGCATTGGTCCAGCCGGGGCCGGGCAGTGTCTGGGCGAGAGTCTCTTTGTTGAACCTTGTTCAATTGGGGGGGATGGAAAGGCGGTGGGGTTGGTGCACGCGCCTTGCGCGCACAATTGGGCTCGATGATGTAAGAGCAAAAGGGCTGGACTGACTTAATCTATTCTTCATTTCACCTCTTTTGTCATAGGTTAATTTGCCAATGGCGCCTGGTGTCACTCGCCTCTATGTCCAAGTCTTCAATCGGCAGGCCAGCCCACAGACGCTCATTTCGGAGGGCAATGTTGACTTGCATCAAGTCTTGACGACAGGCGAGCAAGACGGTAAAAAAAAAAAAAAAAAAAAAAAAAAAAAAAAAAAAAAAAAAAAAAAAAAAAAAGAGCCGTGATCGACACATGAGCCCCAGATGGAAAAATGGTTTTGACCCCGCTCTTTTTCTTGCTTTTTTTGGTGCAGGTTTCTTCCCGCTTGTCAAGAACGGCAAAAAGGCGGGCTCCATTTATTTGGAGTTGACGTTTTATAAGGTAATACACCACTTTGCGTTGTTTTGGAGGGATTGTGAACGTGTTTTGATTGATTTTTTTTTTCAGAACACGGCGCCACCCATGATGCCTGGTGGGCCTCGGTATTACGCGCAAGCGCCTCCTCCACATCACCATGTTCCTCCGCCACAACATCGCCCGCGTCCTCCTCCTCCTCAGGGCTACCATCATCCACCGCCTCAGAGACCGGCCGGCCCTCCGCCTCCCCAGCATTTCCCACCTCATTCACGGCCGCCTCCCATGCATGTGCGCCCGACACCCTTCCCGCAGGGCCCCCGGCCACCCAATTCATATCCACCGCAGCCAATGCCGCCACAATCACGCCCGCCCCCGCCGTCAAACGCGTACCCACCGCAACCAATGCCGCCACAGTCGCGCCCAGGTCCTCCCCCACCAGGTCAATATTATCATCAAGCCCCTCCTGTCCATCCGCAGGCGCCGCCGCGCGCTACCAGCTTTGGTCCACCCCCTGGCCACCATCCTTCACCGGGACCACAGCATTATCCGCCGCAACAGCAACACCCATTCCCCTCACCAAGACCCGCGCCACCTCCCGCGCGCCCGTACCCCTATTAACAATCGCTTTTCGTTGTTGTTTTTTCTTTTCATTACTTTGCTTTTGCTTTGCCTTTTATTTGCGCCCTCACGTCGCCTCATTGTCATGCTCCATACACGCTGCAATACACTTTAGCCTTACTGCTTTACAAATGCGCCGCATCCCCTGCCATTCCTTATTGCCTTGCCGCTAATAAATGTCATTTTGCCCCATTTTTGATATTTCGACGCATCAAGGGCCATTTGCTCCCTGTTTTGCTCTCTGACCATAAAGCACATCCTTTTCTCTTTCGAATGAGCCCACTCTTGTAGCAATGTGGTCACTCGATGGCTCACAATCATTATTTTCGAAAACCTCGGATTTTCCAAGGGGTCCAGTCGATGGATGAAAAATCGTCAAATTTAAGTCCCCAGATCGCCACGCCATCCACATCATCGTGTGAACGCGTCTCATTCACCGACGAAAAGCAATTAAAAATTAGGGGTCCATTGACTAGTTTGCGCGAAAAATGCGAAAATCTGCAATTTTTCATCACAATGTAAAGTCTACGAAAAATGCTTGTATCTCGTCGAAACTTACGTCAACAGAAAGAGCGTCGCTTTCTGCATACGTGGACATTGATGATCACTGAAAATAATGGTTTTATTGGCATTTTTGACGCGGTTCAAAATCATAAGGGGATTTCGACGCGTGATAAACCGCGTCAAGCGTCGAGTTACACGCGTCTGTTCCTGATCCAACATGTGCACCTGGCGTCTCTCTTCTATCGGGCGCTTCAGCGGGGATCTATGAAAGCGTTTCTCCCATGCAATTCGCATTTGAAATTAAATGCAAAATTGCCCATTGCTCGTCACCGAGTAAATGTCCCTTGCTCTTTTTTGTCATTTCCTTGGTTTGTCCATGGCGCGTCTCATGTATGTAAGTTTGGTGCAATTCTGAGGACCCAAGTTTTCCATTTTGGTTTTGGTGGCTCGCCGCGACAAAATTTGATTTGCGTGTGGCGCGCCTCGATGACTTGCGACGCCAGAAAACTGAGTCTTGTGAGTGGTTTTCTAGCTTGCCAATTCATGTTAGTACCGCGTTTCAGGGCTTCACAGTGCCTAGTTGACGAGTTTCATTGAAATCAGGGCCAAATTGAGCATTTGGTGGATTAATAGTCATTACACACATAAAAGAATAGCAAAATTTCTCTTGGACGGCCCATTAAGCATGCGCATGGCAGACACGCTGATGCGCATGCTTTCATGTGCTCCAATGCCTTCTGTCATACGTCAATCACAAAGAAAGTGTAAGCAAGACGCACTGACCCGTTGCACCATCACGTCAGCCATTGATCCCCCGATGTCACTTTCCATCGATTGACAGCTATCCTTCAAACAATGGAGATTTTGACCATTGTTTCCTTGTTTCTTGATTGTTCCAAACTTTGATGCGCACTTTTTCATCGCGGCGACGACTTGCCTTTTCCGGCCTAGCCTTGCCAACCCCGCATTTTCTTCCCATCTCCGGGATCACATGCGTGTTTTGTAAGTAGAATTGCTGATGGGCGCCCCTTCAATGGCCCTTTTTTTTCTTTCTTGTTCCTGTTTTGTTTTGTTTTTTTTCTCGTGCCTTGTGTGTGTCAACGCTATGTACTCTTTCCGTGCGACTCGTCTCCCTCGCTTTGCCGCTGACAAGGCGCGCCTGACTCATAGGTACAAGGCCAAAAAAGAAAAAGACCCGGGTTTCCCTGTTTGCCACCCGCTTTCGGCTATTCTTTTTATTTGCCGCGTTTTTATTTTTCATTTTTTTTTGACGAACGTTTCTTGTTTGTAAAACTCATCTTGCGTCTGGTATTTTTATGGTGACAGATATTCGACAAAGACGTTTTCCAATCAGTCTGTGCTGCCACGGCTGCCAATTCCCGACCTTGAGAGCACGGCGTCGCGTTACAAGCGGTCGTTGATACCTCTGTTGTCTTCAGCTGACTATCAGCAGGCCGCGAGCAAGGTGGACGCCTTTGTGACGAGTGCCTTTGGGCGTGAATTGCAGGGCCGCCTGCATGCATTGGACGAGCGCGAGGCCGCCAAGGGCTACTCGTGGCTTGACCAGCTGTGGCTCGACAAGGCGTATCTGTCGTACCGTGAGCCCACATTGATCAATGTGAATTGGTGGATGCAATTCATCGATGGCCCACAGGGGCTTGTGACGCCAACGACGCAAAACACCGCCACAACTGCACAAATCAACCGCGCCGCAGGCATGATTGCGAGCCTCATCGACTATTCCAACCGAATCAACAAGTAAGGTCCCATTCATCGTCATCTTTCAAAAACAAAGAAAAAAAAAAGCAAGGGCGCTTATCAACCCCCTTTTTTTTTCTGCTGTTTTGCGCCACAAGCGAGGAAATCAAGCGAGGAAATTGCGCCTGATGTCACCCGATCGGGGCCCTTTTGCATGCATCAACTAAAGGGAGTGTTCAGCACGACTCGTATTGCGGCCTCGCCCGCGGACAAAGTGGTGTCGCAATGCCCGGCAACTGCAAAACACATCACTGTCATGTACAAGGACCAGATTTTCTCGGTGGACGTCATTGGCCCGCACGGCCAGGTGGTTCCTGTGGCCACCATTGCAAAGTAAAAAAAGAACCTTTTTTTTTATTCCGGCTGAAATTATAGGCGCTCAGCCCTGGGATTTATTTATTTTTTGTCTGTTTCATAGGCAATTGCAACAATTGACACAACATGTCGACTCCTTGCCTGCCGCCGAGCGTCAATTGCCCGTGGGTCTGCTGACGTCCGATCACCGTGACACCTGGAGCAAGGTAAAGAAAAATAAAAAAGCAGTAAAATGCGCGCATCCACGTGCAATACTCAATTAAAACCAAAAAACAAAAACAGGTGCGCGAGCAATTGGAAGCCAATCCCAGCAATGCACGCGTGCTTCAAGATATTGACGCGTCGCTGTTTGCCGTTTGTCTGGATGACTATTCTGCACCGCGTGAATTGGACCTGACGCACCGCAATTATTGCCACGGCGACAATGCACACAACCGATGGTTTGACAAGGGATTCCAGCTGATTGTCGAGACCAATGCTGCTGCTGGTGTTAATGGTGAGCACTCGGCCGTCGATGCTGTTGTGCCCCTGCGCATCTTTGACGACGTTCTCCAAAAGTAAGGCAAAGAAAGAAAGAAAAAAAGAAAGAAAAAAACAAGGCATGGGTTGCTTATTTTCTCGCTGTTAGGGAACCTGCCCAAGTGGCTGGCGACGCGTCGGTGACACTTGCTGCGCCGCGCCATCTGACATGGACCTTTGACAATGTGGACGCGTTCAAGTCTGTGCTTCAATCGGCCGAGCAAGGTGCCAAGACGCGCATTGACAATCTGGACTGCAAGATGCTCCATTACACCGACTATGGCGCGAATTTCATAAAGAATTCCAAAGTGAGCCCCGATGGCTGGATGCAAATGGTGTTCCAACTTGCGTATTTCCGCCATTATGGCGAGCCATGTGCCACGTACGAGTCTGCATCCACGCGCAAGTACCTGACGGGTCGTACCGAGACGGTGCGCACCTGCTCTGAAGAGACAGTCGCTTTTACCAAGATGTGGGACGACAAGGATGTCACTGTAAATAGAAAAAGAAGGGAAAAAAATTGAAATGGGCGATTGACGCGCTCAATCTTGGTTTTTTTTTTTTTTTTTGGGTAGATGACCGACAAATTGGCCGCCTTTAGCCGTGCTGTTGCCAGCCACTCGGAGTACATGCGCGCCGCGATCAATGGTAAAAGTCATTGAAGCATTGACGCCTTTTTTTTCGCATATTCACGCGCGTGGCCATTATTTTTTTTTCTTTTTTTCTTTTTTTCTTAGGCTTTGGTGTGGACCGCCACTTGTTTGGTCTGTACTTGCAGATGACGCCCGAGGAAGCTGCCTCTGAGCAAGCGGCAATGTTCCAAGACGCGTCGTTCAGGTTGTCGCAGCATTGGAAGATGTCGACGTCGAACACGTCGCCCGGCAGGCTGTCGTGGGGCGCGTTTGGCCCCGTGGTGCACGATGGCTATGGCATCAACTATGCCATTGACAAGGAAATGGTGCGCTTGAGCGTCAGCTCGTGCCACGATGCTTCCGAGACAGACTCCACCGCCTTCCGCAAGACCATCCAAGGCGTCCTCGACGACTTTGGCGATGTCTCGCAGCGCTACATGCAGCAAGACGGCGAAAAGGTCGTCGCGCACACGTAATTGGCAACGGAAATCTTCCCCTCCCCTTCTTTTTAACACTGAATAAATTATAAGCTGTACAATTGTGTCTTTTATTTTATTTTTTTTGACGTGCCTGTGCGCTAAATGTTGCCCAGAATAATATCCACAATTGCTACCCACAACAGTGAAGGAGTACCCAAAAAGGGAAAAAGAGAAATAAAATGTCGCCCATCCTCCGCTTTGTCATGCTTTTTTCACACTTGTTTCTCCTCATTTTTTCATGGTCAGGTCGTGGACAGCCGCTTGCCTGGTCATAGGCGACGAAATATTGTCGGGCAAGACGCAAGATAGTAATTCGCACGCGCTTGGTAAAGCAAACGGTGGCAAAAATGAGGCGTTTTCCTTATCTTCCCCTTTTTTTTTTTTTTTTTTTTTTTTTTCCATTTCAGCCCGGTTCCTGTTTGACCTTGGTGTCGACTTGAAGCGGATCGAGGTGGTTGCAGACGACGCGCAAGCCATTGGAGACGCGTCCAGGCGGCTGTCGGCTAGCCATGATTTTGTTTTCACGTCTGGTGGCATTGGTAAATCAATTTTCCTTGCCAAATGAAGCCGAAAGGAATGGCCATTAACCCACCACCACCCCCTTTTTTTTTTTTATTCTGTTGCAGGCCCGTAGGGTCGTTTTTGGAACAATCACGAGCTCGATGGAGCTCAAATCTTTTTTATTCTTTTTTTTTTTATTAGGACGCACGATGACATTACATACGATTCATTGGCCAAGGCCTTTGGACTGAAGATGGAGCTTGATGCGCAGACGTGGGGATACTTGCAGGAGCGGCTGACCAAGCTGACGGGCAAAGAATCGATTCCGTCGACGGCCGCGGCGCAGCGCCTCGCGACATTTCCGACACCGCACACGCTAATCCGGTCCAAGCTGCCAATTCCCGTGGTCGTTGTCAATAAAAACGTATACGTGCTGCCTGGGATCCCGCGACTGTTCAGCATGCTGCTTGCCACGCTGACAGAGCCGCTCAAAAAGCAGATGGACGCGTCGGTCGCGCCATTTGTACGCGTGCAAGTCGCGACGCGGCTGCCCGAGACGCGTATTGCCGACGCGCTTGCTGCGCTGCAGGCCACACACAACGATATCAAGATTGGTAGCTACCCCAAGCTCGGCGACGCGAACATCCAGGTGATGATTAGTGTCGTTGGCAGGGATCCGCAAAAAGTACGCGCTGTTGCCGACACCATCAAGGAACAGGTCGACGGCTGGCTTTACCTTGACGACAGCCATCTCTGAGAATCTTGCTTTGTAGACCTTTTTTATGATTTAATAATAAATGAATGGGAGAAAATCTAAGCTTTCCCGGGTATCCAATAGACGATTTGGTTCTTTCCCTCAATGTTGAGATATGTGGTGCGAATGGTGCCGCCGAATTCGCCTGTATCCTTCTCGGTGAGGTACTGGATGAGGTCCTCGGTGGTGTCCACTGGCAGACCGGAGCGCAATCGCCTGTGTCTGAACTTACTTGCGAACACACAACAGGGAATTACGGCAAATGGCTTGCCGAGACGCAACGCCTGGTCGACAATCGGCTCCGTGGCCTCGTCAGGGTGCAGACCAACAAAGAGCGTGACGCGCGCCAACAATTCCGTCTGCTGCGCCACAAACGCGTCGTCAAGCATCGTGTGCATGAATTCTGGCCAAGGCGCGGGATTCTCGCAGCCCTCGGGATGGAATTTCGCCAGCATCCGCTGGAATCGCGACTGCCACGCCTTGGTTTGCTTGCGCACCTTGGGTTCCACGACAATCGTCTCCTTGCCAAAGGCTCGTGTCAGAAACAAGGCCAATTCTCCTTTGCCGCCGCCAACATCCAGTGTTGTGCCCGCATCAGGGAACTTTTCCGACAACCAACGTGCATAAATCATGGCGCGCAATGCATGTGGCTGCTTGCTGGCATGCGGATCATTGGCGTCCTTGTTGACATGTTCACGTGCAGCCTTGCGCTATGCGACAAAAAATAAAAAAAAGGGAAAAACAGGGAACAAAAGATGAGTTTGTGGTTTTTTTCTTTTTTTTTTTTTGCCCTCCATTGCTTTTCAAAACTCAACTCACGTCCGCGTGCCAAAGTTGCTTTTCTCGTGCAAAATCGTCTCCATCGGGGTGGCGGAAGATGCATGCGTCCGAGCGCCTGCAATTGCGCTGGCTGATCCAATATTTGCACACGACATCTTTTTTTTCGATGCATTTCCCGTCCCACTGCACAATGGTGGTGCGGCCCTGAAAGTCGAGCGGCGGGTCGCCAAGGTAATGGTCGTCGTCAGCATCAAACGGCACGAGAATGCGTGGCAACGACACGGCCTGGAACACCTCATAGGGCCGTTCTGCCGCCTTTTCCCTCTCGCCATCATCCAGCAGCTCGCCCACATCCAATTCAATGACGTCGCCTAAATGGCACATGCGGTGACACTCCTTGTGGTCGTAGCGATCCATAGAGCCGTCGTCGCACCGGATCTGTACCTGCACCTTGCGATCCTCGTCCGACAGAGCAACATCAATAAAGAAGAGCTCTTTGCTCAACTTGCGCTTGTGCCGGATCTTGCCCTGGATCGTCCTTGTCACGGTAAAAGTCGTCAAAATAGCCGTCGGCATGGCAAGAAACAGAAAGAAAAAAAAAAAAAAAAAAGAGAGAG
>KV441876.1:259459-314891 GCA_001650995.1 Gongronella sp. w5
CTTATTACAATTCAAACCAAAAAAAAAAAAAAAAAAAAAAAGGCTCATCACCCAGAGTCTCACACCCATTGGTTTTCATGAGCCACCATGACGCCATTTACGACAAAGCACTTCATTTCCACACAACACCACCTATTGTTTCATGAAAATCAATGGCAAGCAGTTGGGGGAAAATTGACGCAGAGAGCGCGTTGTTCAAAACTGGGTAGAAACAAGATGAAAGACTAAAAATAGCGCGATATCCCTATTCTGTGTGGGCGTTTTTTTTTTTTTTGCCATCTTACAGGGCGCCCATGTGTCCAGCAGATGAGCATCCAAATGTATTGCATCTCCCAACAAGGCATTGTACCTGCAGCGGAACGGATCATAAAAATAGCGCGTCGCGGTAATTCAGATGCATTCATTCCGAACCACCATTGTTCTCAGATTTGGCGATTTGCTAATTGCATAAAAATAGAGGGCCGTGTGACCACAGACGCGCCGTCGGCTTTGGAAAAGCTTTCAAAAAGACATTTGTGGCCTTGTGCACCTTTGCCACCCTTTGAATGAAAGAATATCGCTTTTGCTGAGTACCATAAAAAACGTGCTTCTGAACTTTCTGCCTGAATCTAGAGACTGGGCTTCTGTGCGTGGCTGATGATTGTCTGCAGCTCGGCACATGTGCACAATGGCCTGTTTGTCCTTGCTTTTTTGTTAGCTTATCATAAGAAACAAAAAGTAAGATTCGTTGTTTGCTTTAATCGCCATCATCTGCTTTTATTTGATCGTACAGTACAGTGCCCTACCAAAAAAAAGTTTCGCTGTGCATAATTCTCTGCAGTGCAAGGTATCAATTAATCTCGTTAATCTCTGCTGTATTGATCAATAATGGCTCCAGTGATATGAAATTTTGTAGGAACAATGATTTAAAAGTAATAAACCAATTCTAAAATTATGGTACGGAACGAGTTGATAAATTCAATACAGTATGAGACACATTCAATTTCACAATATCACAGTGCTACTGTATTATGATATACTGTACCTACACTCTCCTAAACGCCAAAAAGCTTGATAATCGCACTTTTGCCGCCGCCAAAGGCCAAAATTGCGTATCATACAGTAATAAAGTGCGATTATCTCGAAATTTTATTAAAGCTAATGGACACGGTGTGAAAACTTTACTTGATTCTGAACCAAATTTTACGTCGGTATCTGGAAACAGAATTACGAATCGAACGATTTTTGAGGCATTTGTATGTATTTACGGTATACAGTAGAACAATTAGTACTGTTGTAATACAGTAATTACTGTATCATGATACTGTATGGTACTGTTGTACCACCACTACAGTACGTACAGTATTATTACAGTATATCATACTGTATTTATCGTCGTCGATGATTATGCCTGCGAGCCGTGAGCCCGCCGTGACAGTGCCATTTTCAACGTCGCGTCGTTTTTGGGGCAAAAGCAGCAGCAGCAGCAGCCGAGTACTGTAGTACGTAGCATCATTCATTCATTCTACAGTATGTCCGACAACAATGCAATGATACAGCAGTGCTACACGATTGCATCATCTGGTGTCGCCATGCGTGAGCCTGTGGAACACAGCAAATATGATACAGTACTGCATGATGGGTACAGAAGCAAGAATAGCCCAGCACGCACAACAGACGACGACTACGATCTTTTGAACGCCTGAACCTCAGCGCCGAGCACAATTACTACGCACCCATCACGCACGCACGGAGGAGGACATATGATATACTGCTGTACGTACTACCCGATTTTTTTCAGCCCGTAAATTCCTATCTTGTCGTCGTTTAGAAAAAAACAATTGATAATCGCAAATGCACTTTTGCCAAGCAAAAAAGGCCAAAATCGCGTACGTAAAGTGCGATTTTATTTCAAAATTTTATTAAGAAGTTAACGGACACCGTGTGAGAACTTTTATTCGATTCTAAATTAAATTTTACATCTGGTTACGTGAACAGAATTACGAATTGAGCGAGTTTTGAGGCTTGCTTGTTGCCTTGTTGTACCGCCGGTAAATGTTATCATACTGTACTGTACTGTACGACCGCTTTTGAAAAATTCAGGGGCACTCAGGGGTCACACATTTCGAACTCAGAAAATGCCAAATTTGGAAATTTCGATCACCGAACGATTAATGCGTCCCAATAACAGGTACCGGTAACTACGACGATTATTTGTTATTGGCAGACAAAATGGCAGCGCGCCTCACCTTTAGAAAAATGCCTAAAAAGTGACGCATGAACGCCGATCGACTGGAAAAAGTGCCCACTTTGATTAAAATTATTTTTTCACCAATTTATTTTTAACATTTTCCCAAAATAGCAATTTTACAGTTCTACAGTATACTGTATTTTTATGCACTGTTGAATAAAATGATGGTGGGTGCCTGCAGAAATGACCGATGCAAAAATTTCAAGCCCAATACTGTACGACAGCGTGCTGCAAGTCATCCCATTTATAATACATACTGTACTGTACTGTACCGGTAGATGCTTTGCCTCCTGTTTGTTAGTAAATCAACTAAATCTGCAATAAAAATCACGGGTCGACTTTCCAGAGAGTTTCCGCGTTGTCAATTATGCAAGACGCCAAGAAAGAGGCCAACAACAAGACCCATCCCTCCGAGTTGCGGTACTGTATGAACAGTTTTTGTAGCACTTGTTGCTTGTACTGTATTACAGTAGAACAAACTTCAATTTTTGAGCGAAATGAGCAACAAATGACCCAGTGCTTGCAATCCAGAAATTCGACATGCATTTCAGACATTGTGTGCACGTCAGAAATGACGCCTCGCAAGGTCATACTGCGTCATGCCGGTCTGAAAAAAAGACGTCAATGATGCGCATTTGGCTGTGGCCGCGTTGCATCAATCGTACCTTGGACAAAAAGGGTGATCCAAGCAAGCAAAGGGGCATTTCATTGGGCTCACGCCAGTGACACCACGCAAGCAAGGGTGATGACTGATACTCTATGCCTGACTCTAATTGAAACTGAGTGACGCGCGACTGCGGTGCTGCTGCTTTTACTTTCAAAAAGATGCTCTATGATACAAGGGGGTTGAAAAGATGGAATCTAGCATACAAACAAGGGATGCACGGGTGCGGGTGGGCAGAAAGAGGTAGGGGAGAGTGTGCGTGTGGTTGACAGATGTGGTGGTGGTTTTTCGGGGACGTGTTGAAGCTTTACAGGCGCGTGATCTCCTTTTGCACGGCCTCCTCAATGGACTGGATCGAATTGGCGAATTGGACCTTTTTCAAATCGCGGACGAGGGTGGAGGGCAAGGACGAGGTATCTTGGAGCAAGGCCTGGACAGAGGGCGAGGAACGGTCCTTCATGACGCGGGCGAGCGTCTTGGTGACGGAAGCCATCTTGAGATCGTTGGGACCGTCAATGTACTCGATGACGGCCATGGGCGCATTATCGCCATAACGGCTGCCGATGCGCTGCATGCGCGTGTAGCCGCCCTCGCGTGTGGCAAAGCGCGTGGCAAGGTCGCCAAACAGCTTGGGGATCGTGACAGTGGGTTTCTAAGGAGAGGTAAAACCCGTCAGCAATGCAAAACAAGAAACAAATCGGGCCAATTGCTGTCCAATTCCTTTTTCCTTTTTTTCCTTTTTTTTTTTTTTAATAATTGTTTACCTTCAAGTAGGCGATCGCACGCTTGCGAGCGTCGACGCTGCCGTTCTTGCCGAGGGAGACCATGCGGTCCGCAATGGGCTTGATCTCCTTGGCCTTGGCGACAGTGGTCTCGATGCGACCGTGCTCGATGAGTGCCGAGACCAGATTGCGCAGCAGTGCATTGCGGTGCGAGGAGGTGCGATTCAGGCGACGAACGTGTTTGCCGTGGTGCATGGTGGGCTAAAATGTGAAAAAAAAAAGAGAGAGAGAACAATGAAAAAAAGAGGGCAACCAAAACAGATTTGGCAGGGTGGCTGCTTTTGCAGGCGGCCAATGCAGGAGCAATATTCAATTCCCGCCGGACTGGTCCGGTCCTGCGGCGACAAGCATAAAACGAGCGGGGATGACCAATTGTGCCCTGGCTTCCTCTTTTATTCTTTTTTTTTCGTTTTCTCTTACATTATAATAGTATGCGACCTTCTCTGTGTTGCAAGCTTAGTGTGCGTGCACCTTCCGCTGTGCTTGCTGTGCCGCGCGTGTATGCACCTCGTCGCCGGTTCTTTGCCTCGGACGCTTCTGCGCCTGTGGCGGCGGCGGTGGGTGAGTTGGACGCTGTGCACGCGGGTCACCACTATGCAAAGATCCCGGGACGCGAGCTCTTGTCGCTCGAGGGGCCAGACGCGCTCAAATTCTTGCAAGGACTTGTGACAAACAATATGCCAGCCATTGCATCCGGGGGCGATGGCCTGTACACGGCATTTCTGACGCCACAGGGTCGCATGCTCTACGACGTGTTTGTGTACCCCGTGAATGTGGGCGAGAACTTCCCGCACCCGCGCTTCATCCTCGATTATGGCGCCAGTGACACCACGTCGCTGCTAAAGCACCTCAAGCGCTATATTTTGCGCGCAAAGATCAAGATCCAGCCTGCCACCGACCAATTCGACCTGTATCACGTCTGGGGCAAGACACACGCCGCAGCGCATGCGTCAAACATCCCTGTTGGCGGCCTCATCAAAAAAGAACAGCGTCTCACCGACATTGGTTGTATCGATCCGCGTGTTCCAGGCTTTGGCTATCGTGCTGTTGTTCCAAAGGATCAGGGTAAGGCGCTTTACAATGGAACGAACGCGGCCAGACAATCATGTCTGGATTTTTTTTTTTCATTTAGACATTGGCAGCATCGTGAGCAGCGACTACTCGGAATTGCCTGCGTCTGAATATACCATCCGCCGCATTCTGCATGGCGTCCCCGAAGGCATTGACGACATTTGGCCAGAGCAGGCCCTGCCATTGGAGTGCAACCTGGACTATATGAATGGCGGTAAAGAACTGACAATCAAAAAGAAAATATCTGAAATGCTGATTTCTTTTTTTTTTATAGTGGACTTCCGCAAGGGTTGCTATGTTGGACAGGAATTGACGATCCGCACGTATCATACAGGCGTTGTGCGCAAGCGCGTGGTGCCTGTGCAGATTTACAAGGATGGTGACGCGTAAGTTTTGCGTTTTTCTTCGCTTTTCTGCCTTTTTTTAACACTACTTATTGAACAGTGTTCCGCAAGAGCTCCAAGTGGACCGATCAATGGACCTGTCGCTGGCGCCTCAGAGCGACATCAAGCCGGCCGACGGGTCCAGCAAGCGCGCCGTGGGCAAGACGGGTGCGAGTGTGCATAATGTGGGTCTGGCGCTGATGAGGCTGGAGCAAGTGCAAAAATGCGTGCAGGGCGAGCCCCTGCCCCTCAAGGTCAATGGCACAGACATGCTTGTGCGCCCTTTCTTGCCCTCGTGGTGGCCCATCGAGCAGGAAGAAGGCGACGCGTAATTTTTCGCCGTGCTTTTGAAATGGATGATCTAGTTTTTTAGAATTCACTTGTACTTTATATTAAAAACCTGCTGTCCCCGAGTAAAGTATACTGAGAGGAGCATGAACAAGCATGGTATCCCTGGCAAAATCTATTAAAGCGGCAAAAATGGACATTTTACGCTAATGTCTAATGGAACTTGCCAGCAAGGCGCTGAGGCGCTCGGAAACACATGGCATCGCGAAATGGCGAGCTGGATATCCCGAATGGAGCGTGATTTTACCTGCGAATAAAAATCCATTGGCACAGTACATGCAAATTAGAATACAACCACGACGAGCCCCAAAAACCAAAATTGAAAACATGGGTCTGCAGAAATACTCCAAACTTGCACACAAGAGAGATCATATGGGGAAACCACGAAAAATGCCAAAAACAGGCAAGGTTTATCTGCTCTGAATTTTAAATTAAATTTCAACAGCAAATAGTACGGGAAAAACGCGCTCATAGAGCTGTGCCAACGCGTCTACTAGCAAGCGGCACTCCAGGTGTACGGGTTTGAATAGAAACAGACGCGTGTAACAACTCGTTGGAAGCGGTTTTTTACGCGTCGAAAATTGTCTATGATTTTCAAACTGGATAAGAATGGCCAAAAAACCACTTTTTTCAGCGATCACTGGTACCCGCACACGCTTCAAGTTGTACTCTTTCAGGCGAGACAACTTTCAAGGCAATGCAGCGAATTTTCATTGAGTTTGACTTGAGGTGAAAAATCGTATATTTTCGCGAAATACGCGACACCCAGTTAGTGGACCCCTGTTTTTTATTGCATTTCTGTCGGTTATCAAGGTATGCTTACCATATGATTGAAAGACGTGGCGATCTGAGGACCTACATTTCTCAGTTTTCAGCTCCTCGACTGCACCCCTTGGAAAATCCATCATTTTCAAAAATCGAGGTTGCGCGCCATCCAGTGATTGTAGCGCCCCGCGGGTAGGCTCATTTGCTCGAGAAACATCGGAATAACTGGTTCAATGAGCTGGTTTTCTTGAAGGATGCAATTTCATTGACAAAGCACCAGATTACAGCTAAATCGCTCCAAATGCGAGTTTATCGACAGCCACATAATTGGTCCCCATTTTTTATTGCATAGCAAGCAATAGAAAATTACACAGCACATCTGTTGCAAATTTGGTATGCGAGCGCTTTAGAAGGGTTGGACATTAGCGCATCAAAATACAAAACACAGCTTTTCAAGATTGCAAGAGCATTACAGTGATGCGACCTCTATTGAATTTGGACCAGTTGCGTCTTATGGCTTTTGGATTCATTACACCAAATTTGAGATTTGAAAGCTTACCATTGGAAAAAAAAAAGATGAGCGAAAACCCGAATCTCAAAGCTGTACTTGCTAGGCATTTATGCGGATCATTCAATTCAAATATGACATGTTTAATTTGAAAATGAGTGCCTTGGAAGAGAATGCAAAAAAAAAAGAGGATCGCTAATCCAGGCAAAACACGGAAAACACGGCGTCTTTTTTGACTTTGACGCGAGGTGCAAAATAATAAAAAAGAGATTTGTCAAAAATAATGATAATTACAGCACCTGGTATTCCCGCATGATCTCTCACTGCAGTACTAACCAGGCCGTACTATGGATCGCTGGAGATCGGACGGGATCTGGCGCTGATCTGGCGCTTTCATAGTCGTATGGCCGTAACATGAATGTTTTTGAGCGTGATTCATCGCGTCGCCGCTTTCCGGCAATTCGGCCGCCAAAATTCCGAACCAATCGGAATGCCTATATTGTTAATAAAGAGCTGTGATTGGCTGATTGTGTGTTCGCGAGATGTGGTGGCTTGATTCAGGTACAAAATGTCCATTTTCGTGACGAGATGCTTCACCATCGCGCTTCAAAGGGCTGCCATTGGCATCCAATGGTGTGTAAAAGTCATGGCGCAACGCGAATTGACAAACGACAATAACACAACACAGATTCACATTCGCAAAAACTTCAGAAAACAATGAACAATCTATTTAATTGGTTTTAAAATGTACAAGGAAAGGATTTTTTTTGTCTATGCAAGGAGAGGCGGTGACGTGATCAAAGCATCGGCGACAATACCGGACCAAAGGATACCGCCGGTCCATGTGTTGCTCTTGAATTTTGCCCAACAATCGGCTGGTGAGTCGTAATTGACGGTGCGCAGCTGCCACGTGAGATGCGCGGCAGTTCCGAGAACACTGATCATGTAAAAGGGGAGGCCCTGGCCGTTCATATAGCCAGCGAGAGCGGTCATGGAGACAAATGTGGCGGAGAAGCCGGTGAGCCATTGGTTTGTCTTTTCGCCAAAGCGCAGAGCCGTCGATTTGACGCCGATTTTGACATCGTCCTTTTTATCCTGGTGCGCGTAAATGGTATCATACACCAGGGTCCAAGCGACGCCGCCGGCGTACAAGGGGCCAGCAACGGCCAGATCCAGCCCGCCCGTCATGGCCGACCAGCCAAGCAGCGCGCCCCAGTTGAACGCGAGGCCAAGCACTGTCTGCGGCCAGTACGTGACGCGCTTCATGAGCGGATACGTGACAACCAGCGACAGCGACGACGCGCCCAGCAAAATGCTGTAATTGTTCAATTGCGTCAAAACGGCAAGGCCAACCGCGAGCTGCCCGCCCAGAAACGCAATTGCTTGCTTGGGCGACACGGCCCCCGACGCAATGGGGCGCACCTTGGTTCGCTCCACCTTGTCGTCAATGTCCCTGTCCCACAAATCGTTGATTGTGCACCCGGCACCGCGCATCGTGATGGCACCCGCGCCGAACAACGCCAGCATTGCCGCCGTGCTGCTCACCGTCGCTTGCTCATGGAACGCTGCCATCGTAATGCTCCATGCTGCATTAAAAAAAGAAAAAATGCAAAAAAAGAGCCATTGTATAAGCAAAAGTCCCATTTTGCCCCCATTTCCTCGTCTTCTAGGTTACCGCAGGGCCAATAAAGAAGCCAGGTGCCAATTGGCTTGTCAATTCGTGTCAAAAAGGCATAGGGAGCCCAGGACGCCGGCAAATAATCAATAAAATTGTTGTAGCGCACACGTTCAGGCTTTTGTGGCTGTTGGGGCTGCTTTTCTTCCGTTTCTGACGACGGCTGCACGATCAAGTGCTGTCTATGCTGGATCCACGGGGCAACCACTCGCTTGACCGTTGGGCGTGCAAAGCCTCCGAAGAGCGCCGTGCGCCGCAGTGGTTGTGTGGAGAAAAGAGATTTTTGCAGTGTAAGCGACAAGCGCACTGGCCGAGCACTATGGACACAGCGTGACAGGAGCATAATATATGAAAAAGACAATAAAAAGCACAAGAGGGGAACAAAAATGAGCAATTGGAGGGCCCTGGTAAAAAAAAAAAAAAAAAAAGAAAAGGCAGCGGGTGCACAAATAGCCGATTTTGTGGAATTCCGCCCTCGTTTCAATTTGTGT
The DNA here is from genome assembly GCA_001650995.1 of Gongronella sp. w5. NCBI lineage: Eukaryota > Fungi > Mucoromycota > Mucoromycetes > Mucorales > Cunninghamellaceae > Gongronella > Gongronella sp. w5. The sequence continues at coordinate 268,377 of KV441876.1, forward strand.
TCTTCCTTTTTTTTCTCTACTACTTTTTGTACTCTTTATTCACACTATGGACGCGGTGGTCGCTCAAGTCACGGATATCTTTTCCACGCTGCCCGAGGGCAACCTGCCAAAGTGGCTTCTGTTCACGTCGGCGCTCGGGATCTTCAACAGCATCCAAAACTTTTGCACCGACTCGTTGACACGGCGCGTGTATGCTGGCAAGCCTGATCAGGGTAAAAGCTCCATCCACTTGAAATGACTCCTCATTGAATCGCCTGTAATGCGTCTAATGCCTGACTTTTTCGCTTTTTGTGTCTAGTCACGCCTCTCAGTGGCCGTTTGTTTGCCACGTGGACCTGGTCCGTCAGCATGATCCGCATCTACGCCGCGTTCCACCTGCAGCACCGCTTGTAAGCGCGCCAATTGGCCATGATTTGCGCTTGAAAGCTCAATTTTCGCGTTTTTTTTTTCTTCATTTTTAGCATGTACGACCTGGGCATCTGGACGTATGTCATTGCTTTGACCCATTACCTCGGCGAGTTGTTTGTCTTTGGCGGGTGCAAGTTCAACGGGCCCTTCATGTCGCCCCTGGTTGTCGCTGGTAAATCAGAAAATGCGGATTTGATGCACAAATCATGGCGCTTACGCGATTATTTATTCTATGGCAGTGTCGTCGTTGGTGACCATGACCATGCTCCGCGACGATTATGTGAAATTCGATTAAGGCGCTGCGGGCCAATTCTTTTAGAAACTCGAGTGTGTATTTAACGACTTTTTTTTTTAAAAAAAAAGGAGAGTCGCGCTGCTGTGTGGCGCTTAAATTTCTCAAATGCAAGAATGCTGAATGATGCAGGAAGGACATGTAGAAAAAAAAAAAAGAAAAAAAGGGGGACAAAGGGGCCATTGGCTACGTAAAATGATGCGAGCAGACGAGAAAGGGGGCCATTTTATACGCCATGGGACGTCCCAAAATAGGAGGAGCTTGTGCGTGTGAGATGACGCGCGAGGTCCCCATCGAGACTTCTAAATTTGATTCATGGAAAACAGAGAAGATCACAATGACCTTGTGCAAAAAGGGGTGAGAGTTGTACACGAGTAAGCTCCCTATGCTTTTGGGCCCTTTTTTTTTTCTTGCTCACACTGTGTGGGATCAATTGAAAATTCAACGCGGGAAAAAACATCATCCATCGAGAGTGCCCCATCGGTTCGCCCAGCTGCAGCGAGATAAAAAAAAAAAAATAAGGGTGACGCCTAATTTTTTTTTTTTGTTTTTTTCTCTCTCTTTTCTTCACCTCTTTTCTTTTTCTCATTTCTCTCTTTTTTTCATTCCCCTTTTATCATGGTAAGAGCATCGTTGTCGGCGCATCAATTCGTCCCGTCGGGCTCGGGGGGCGCGTAAAAAAAAAAACCTCATCCACTTTTTGGGTAATTTAGACCAACACGACATTGACGGACGTTGAAGTCAAGCAATTGCGCGCCTGCTACGACTCGTACACGCACGGCCATGGCATGACCGCAGCCACGCTGGCTGAGATCTATCGCAAGGCCAAGGTGCCTGTCAACCAAGAGGAATTGGAGCGCCAGGTAACGGAGAAAACATAGAACGAGCGCCCCATCGTCTCTGATCCTCTCCTCCCCCCCTTTTGTTTAGATCGCTGCCGCTAGCTCCAAGAAGAATGGCAAGCTTGACTTTGACGACTTTCTCGCCGTCATGACTCGTGTAAATGAAGGAGAGACAGGGAGACGAGATGAGCCGGGGGAGACGTCATTTTGTTGCGATCGGGGGATCTCTCCTTTTTTTCTTTTCTTTTTGGCCATTGATCCGACCATTGGAAGTGTGAATGCGAGAGACAAAAAGGGGGCGATGACGATGCGACGGGTGCAAGGCGGGTCGCGCAAAAAGAGCACGTCTTTGCTTACATGTCCGCTTTTTCCATTGGGTTTAGCAATACGAAACTAACCCTGAGGAAGGCGCTGGCAAGGTGTTCGCTCAATTGGATGCCGACAATGACGGTTTGATCTCCAGCGAGGACTTGGAGCGCTGCATCAAGGAATTTGGTAAGGAAACAAAAAGCGAAAAAGACCCATTTCAGGAGCGATGTCTCACAAGGGCGCGCCGTGGGACAATAGGTGAGAACGTGACCCAAGAAGAGCTCAAGGAGATGGTCCTTGCCGCGGACGTCGATGGCGATGGCTTGATCAACTTTGAAGAATTCCTCAAGGTCATGGTAAGCGTATTTAAACAAATGAAAGCATGATCGCAAAACGTGTTTTGGACCCCTTTTTCTCACCTGCTCCCCCTTTTTTTCTTGTTCCACCCCTTGTCCGCCAGACGCCCTCCAAGGTCAATGGCCAGAGATGAAGAGTTTTGTCCTTTTTTCCCACTGTACCACCTTCGTCCTTCTATTTTAATTATCAATCACCCGGGCTAACCTCATTTCCTCGCTCTCCCATCCCAACCTTGTAAAGCCAGGGTCATCTGATGAAAATAAAGGCGACAACGCTACGTACAATAATCATTTGGTCTTGGGAAAATCGGCAAAAACGCATGGTCGGCCTCGTCCGGGCTGGCTGAGCATGAAATCTTGCCGTGGCAACGCGTGATTTTTTTTTTTTTTTTTTTTTTTGCAAATAGAGGCGTGTCAGGATCAGGTTAATTCTATTTTGTTGCTTGCAAGACGCGGCCCGACAGGTAGAAGACGCGTCAAGAGACGCGACCTATTTTATTTTCACTGATTTGCTAAGAATGACGAAAAAAAAAGAAGCACTGATCCGTCTAATTGCATGAAGCAAAGAAGGAACAAAGGCTGCAGTAGCTACAGTTTTGGCCCGGCGGCCAGAGTTTCAGCCGATGCGCCCGCCTCGAATGTTTTGAAATTGTCGATGAACATGGTGGCGACCTTGCGCAATTGCTCGATATAATCGTTGCCCTGCCACGCCTTGCGCGGATCCAGCAGCTCGTCAGGCACGCCCGCCACCTTTTTAGGGATCTTGAAACCAAAGATTTCCAGTTCAGTGTACTCGGCATTGGCCAACTCGCCCGAATGGATCTATTTAAAGGAAGAAAAATGAACAAATGATCCGCCCCTTGGTCAAGCGTTGATCACTTACCGAGTCGAGGATGGCGCGCGTGTACTTGAGTGGGCATCGCTTTGCGCCGGATGCCGCGCTGCCGCCAACCCAGCCCGTGTTGATCAGCCACGAATCGGCACCATGGTTTGCAATCTTCTCGGCAAGCATGGTCGCGTAGCGCTGCGGATGAAGCACCAAGAATGGCGCACCAAAGCACGCCGAGAATGTAGGCTCTATTATTAAATGACGAGGGTTGGGGGGGGGAAACCGCGAATTTAGTACATGACACGCGTCATGCGCATAATTGCTTAGACTTACGAGGTTCCGTGACGCCCTCCTCGGTGCCAGCGACCTTGGTCGTGTAACCGCTGGCAAAGTGATACATGACCTGGGCAAAAAGACGCGTCAAAAAGGGCACGTCAAAATGTTTTTTAAAATCAAACGCGTATTTTCTTGTTTTACCTGCGCTGAGGTCAGCTTGGACACGGGCGGGATGACGCCAAAGGCGTCGCATGTCAGCAGGATGATGTTCTTTGGATGTCCGCCCAAGCATGGCAACTTGGCATTCTGGATGAAGGTGATGGGATAAGCGCAGCGCGTGTTCTCGGTCAAAAAGTCGTCCGAGTAGTCCACGACGCGTGTTTCCTCATCAAGCACCACGTTCTCCAAGATGGCACCAAACTAGAGGCCATGTGGATAAAAAAAAAAAGTGAGTATGCGACACGCTTTTTTCTCAATTGTTCGCTTTTTTTTACGCGGATGGCATCAAAGATTTGAGGCTCCTTCTCGGCGGACAAGTCAATACACTTGGCATAGCAGCCGCCCTCAATGTTAAAGATGCCATTGTCCGACCAGCAGTGCTCGTCGTCGCCAATGAGACTGCGTTTGGGGTCGGCAGACAAGGTGGTCTTGCCCGTGCCGGACAAACCGAAAAAGACGGTGACGTCGCCCTTTTCGCCCTCGTTGGCCGAGCTATGAAGCGACAAGACGCCCGCCTTGGGCATCAAATAATGCATCACCGTGAAAATCTGCCAAAAAAAGCGAAGAAATCAGTCCTTGTGCGCTCTTCTTTTTTTTTTCTTTACGCCTTTCTTCATTTCGCCGGCGTATTCGGTGCCGAGAATGACGAATTCACGGCGCTTAAAGTTGATGGAGACGGATGTGGTGGACGTCATGCCTGTTGTGTAGCGATTGGCGGGGAATTCGCCTGCATTGAAGATGGTAAAGTCAGGCGTGCCGAAATTCTCCAATTCTTCGTCCGTGGGCCTGATCAGCATGTTGCGCATGAACAGGATGTGGTAGGCACGCGACGCAATGACGCGCACCTTGATACGATACTTGGGATCCCATCCGGCAAAGCCGTCAAACACGTACAGGCGCGGATGCGTGTTCAAATAGTCAATGGCGCGCTCACGATTGATGAGAAACACGCGCTCGCTCATTTTCGTGTTGACAGGGCCCCACTAAACGCCCGCCCAAAAAAAAATTAAAAACAAAACAAACGACCGTCCATCATGTTTCTGAGCCGCCATTGGTCATCCATTTTTTACCCAAATATCATCCTTGGATGTATCCTCCTCGACAATGCGCTTGTCATGGGGGCTACGGCCGGTCTTTTTGCCCGAGTACGAGCACAGGGCCCCTGTCGATGAGATCACGGTGCCAAGCTCGTGCGTCAATGCCTCTTCATACAGCACAGGCACCGATGGATTGTGCTTGATGGTCACCTAGCAATTGAAAAAACAAGGTTGAGAAAGACGCCAACTTGGTTTTTTTTTTTTTTGTCATAGTCGATACCGGCCATGGTGTGCAGCTCTTCCTCCACTTTGGTGTGCTGGCTAGGCGGTCGTGGCGACTGGGGGCGTGAGCCAGGGCGACCAGCTGGGGAACCAGGGCGATACATTGTCATTTTACTTGCAGAAAGGAATAAACAGAGGAAAAAGAGAGGGATGGAGAAAAAAAAGGAGAGAGCGTGGGATCGTGAAATTGCTGGCGTGCCTTTCTTTGGTAATTTGAGATCCCGCCGCGCTCCGCACACACCCTTGTTCATGCAGCTTGGCCTCCGCGTTCCCCGATGAGACACTCAAATCGTCGTCGTGAAGCATCTTTGTTTGTGCATAATTGTTATTTTTCTTTTTAAAAAAAGGGACGTATAATGGTGCTTGGAAGAGACAAAATAAAATAAAAAAGCCATGAAGGAAAAAAAGGGTGCCCAAAACAAAGAAACAAAAAAAATGTGAATGACGCGTGGAAAGGGAAAGAGGAAACAAGGTAAAAACAGAGGAAAATATAAAATCATAAAAACGAGATAAAAAAAAAAAACGAGCAAAAACAATAAATAGTGGGCCATAAATCATCTTGGTCGGCTGAGAAGATCGACATCTGTCTTGACTTCATCGCGTAGTGTTGGGCTAAAAGGGCGCGGATACGGAGCAGCGGGTTTTTGGTGATTGGCATAAGGATGGTGACGCTGTTGGCTGGAGAAGCCGGATCTAGATGCAGGTCGATGCGCGTGAAGGTGCTGGCCCAATGGGCTGCCCACGTCGCGATGCATGATGGGGCTGGACGACCCACTGTGATTGTGACCACCAGTCGTCGAGGCATTGGACGCCGCATTGTCCATGTACAGCGGCTGTGGGTGGTGGAACGCCGGAATCGTCGCGTCCAGCGCCTGGAACGCCGATGTTTTCTTCATTCCAACCCCCGATCCCGCGCCCGCAGATAAATCGGCTACAAAACCGGTCGTCGGCCCTGAATATGACGTGGATGACGCGCCATCCAGCCCCGTCGATGGGTCATTACCCCGCTCACCTAAAAAAAAAAAATGGTTAGAGACACGGTTGTCACGCGACGCAACTCGGTGTTTGCGTTTTATTACGTTTTTCAAATTTTTTTTTTCAAATATTTTTTTTTTGCTTTTTTACCTCGATGATGCGATGACAGGGTCATGCCACTGGGTGACGACGACGACGTCGGGTCGTACAAGGATAATTCGTTGGACCGATGACCCAAAAAGTCAGGGTAGGCGTGCGAGTGCGTGTCCACGTGATCATTGGACAACGAGCTGGAGGATACCGTCGATGGACCCGATGCACGATAGTCTAACAGCAAGTCATTGCTGCTATTGCCACTGCCATGGTAGCTGTTGGCCATGGATGACTTGTAGCCTGAGCGAAAAAAAGAAGGTTTTATGAGTCTCCTTCATTTCCCCTTGCTTTCATCCATCCCCTCTCTTGTCCTCTTTTTCCACTTTTTGCTCCTTGCAACCCTCTCCCCCTCTCCACGTGCATCCAATTGTTCCCGTCCCAACTCTTCAATTTACAAATGGCCCTTTTTCCACGCGCTTCTCCCTTTTCCCTAGCTTTTTCCCCTATGCTTTTTTTGCGTTTTTTTTTTTACGCCTCCCTTTTTTTTTTTTTTTTTTTTTTTTTTTTTTTTTTTTTTTTTTTTTTTTTTTTTTTTTTTTTTTTTTTTTTTTTTACTTACCATGAGACACGGCGCTCGAGTCGTGATGCGGGTCAGAAGTGATGGATGGCGTGTCCGACGACGAAAGGCGATCCCATGGGTAATAGGGTCTGTACGAGCCGCCGAGACGCGACATTGGCGCGGCAATGGGATGACTGTAGAGGAATGTCTGAGGATTGTCGACAAAGAGAGGGTACAGAATCTCTTGGATCTTGAATTGCGCAGAAAGCGCCTTTGCGCGTTCAAACGTGATCCTATAAGCATGGAACAAAGGAGAATGAGGAGCCTGTCATAAAGGGACGGGTGGGCGACGAGGGGAAACACGGCCCAGGGAGCGCTTTTTTTTTTTCTAATGGGCACGGGGAGGGGGAGGGAAAAGAAAAAGGAGCGCGCACCAATTTCTTTGAAGACTTTACCAGACACCCTTGAGATGCATGGCTCCTACTTTGACGACGACGCGTCCTTTTTCATTTTTGAGGATGCCATCGCGCTTGCCGCGCGACATGCCTGCCACATTCAGCAATTTGGTGCCATTGATCATGTCATTGTCTGGGAGAAAAAATGACAGTCAGTCAATGACGCACTTTTTTTTGGAATCTGCAAAACACGAGTTAAAAATTACCTTCGCGTCGCGCGACACAGATTCCATTGGCATCCACCTGGAAACAAATGGTGCGTTCGTCTTCCCAGAGTGTCGTTGTCAGCTTGGGTCTCGGCAAAAAGCCTCGGTGGGACAGACCATAGCCATAAGATGGATGAAACGACGTTGCATGCGACATGGAGGCACTGGTGAGCGACAGGTCGGCCGAATGACCCGAAAGCGAAGTTGGCGTCGTGGGCGCGGTTGCTGGTGAGTGCGACAGGACGTACGGCGTGGATGAGAGTGGCAGAGATGGCCCTGCAGGCGGTGGTATCATTGTTTGCAGCGGATACGAAGGTGTGGGCGTCGGCGAATCCAGCGCGTATTCTTGGTGATCCAAATGCTGCCACGGCGTTGCACTGTGCGTCGATCCAGCGTGATTTGGTACCGCGGACGAAGTGTCGCATCCCAATGGCCCACCACCACTACCACCAAATCGGTGTTGAGGCTGCGACGGGTGTGTCGGCGTCAATGGCGTGCTGGGAATCGGATGCAGCGCACTTTGCGACGGCTGCTCGGCTTTCAGGTCGTACGGATATGAAGGGGACGATGTGGAATACATCTATCTTTTTTTTTTTCAAGAGAGTGTAAAAAAGACAAACTGGGCGAGAATCAGTAAAAAAAAAAAAAACAAAAAAAAAACAAAAAAGAAAAAAGGTAAGAAGAGAGGGAAACAAGAAGGCAAAGGCAATCCATCCTTCTTTCTCTCTCAATGAGCATTGACTCAACAAAAAAAAAAGGAGCAAAACCACCGCGAACAGAAATTGATCAGGATTGTCCGTGAAGATCATGAAAGGAGGTACGTCATGGAGACACCTCCTTGAGCTCATCCACTAGACACACCACCTTTTTTTCTCTTTTCCTTGTCCCAAATCCTGTGGATGTCGCCGATCTTTTTTTGTTTTTGCGGGCCCTTTTAACGCCAATTGCCACATTAAAGTAAGCTTACCTGCAATTTGAAGGAGGGCCAGGCCTGTCAAAGATGATCTTGGAGAAAGAAAAAAGGCAAATTACTGAGGAGAGGGGTTGGATGCGAGGATGCCACGACCCGAAAAAAGAGAATGAGCCGCATGACAAAAGCAAGGGATGAAATCCCACACATCGATGTATGCCTATTTATTAGTCTGCATCTTACCTCGCTTTGTGAAGCAAGTCAATAATGGTCGGCGTGTTGAGGCGTATCGGATGAACCTTAAAATGCTAGAAACAAAAGCTGACAGTCTACAAATTGAACGCGTCCGAGGATCCGAGTTGCTTGTTCAATGAAAATAGTGCAAGAAGAGGGGACAATTGCGTCAAGGGAAGCAAAACAAAAAATGGCTATGTACAAGGGAAGAAGAAGAGAGGAAAAAAAAAAAGAGAGAAAAAGGGCAATGAAAAGGGCAAAAAAAAAGGGCGCGTGTACGTGTGTGTGAGAGAGTGAGTGAGTGAGTGTGTGTGTGTGTGTGTGTACAAGCGAATGAGCGTGTGCGTATATATCAAGGACCACTCTCCAAAGAGCAAGGGCGTTCTGTGGTTGGGCAATGCATGGTCAGCTGTAATGCAGCTTCTATAACAGAGATGCATCTCCTTTTTTTTTTCTTAAGGGGCAAAGCTTGCAATATAAAAAGATCATAATCAGGGCGCGAAAAGAAAATGAATCCGCCTATTGGCGCTCTCCTTCGCTTTTTGGGCCTCCCACGTCCTCCTTTGCACTCTTTCCCCTCATTTTCGCAGCTGTGGAGCTTCCTTTTTGCTCTCTCTTGCTATTTTTTTTTATTTCTTGCCCTTTAGCTTGCCTTCCTCCCCTCCCTCCCCCCTTGATTCTCGGTTCATTTGCTCGACGGAGTGTGTCCTCAGATCACCTTATTTTTATTTTTCTAAAATGATGTCATGAGAATGGGGAAGGTCGATGATAAAAAAGAAGTGTCACCCGAACCATGGCATGGCATCATGACTGGGCATTTTTCCATCCTCGTTGCTGTCATGATAAAACTCTCAATTGATCATGATCAGTGGCAGAAAAGAAAAAGAAAAAGCGTGCGACTGTGAAACGCGTAAAAAAAGTACAAACGCGTCGCATCCAGGGCCCGCTGCCTTGTTTTTCTTCTCTCAAAATTGATTGACGTATGGATTGAGTGCGGATGGTGGATCGTGGGTGCACATTTTGTGCGTGTCATGTTTTGGAGTGTCAATGTTTAACCTTGGCCCTCATGGCGTCAGCTCTTTGACATCGTCCAGCAAGTAAATTGTTCTACTCGGTCGCATTAAAAATCAAACCGGGAAAAAAAATGGGGAAGGTTCATGAATGGAGATGATTGGACACTGCTCGAAAATCGATTTTTTTCTGACCAGGACGTGCGTCCCCTCTATAAACTTGAGTCCACTGGCTCTTGACGGTCCATGGCTTGATTCTTTTGAGGGTCTATCCATCCCATGACGATTTCCTATTACGATTTATGCTTGCATGGCGGTGGCAAGGGCCTTGATATGAAAAAATATCGGCTATGAAAAGAAAATTGAGCCACGACAGCCGCATGACCATGCGATGGCGCGATCAAGGGGGAACAAAAAAGTACGTGAAATAGGAGACGCGCCGACTACATCCCCATCTCCTATGTTGGCGCTCTTCTCATGCTCCTTTAGGATGAAAAACAAGAAAATACGAGGCGCCGGGCTCACGATCAGATCATACCAAATGATACACGGCTCGGAAAGACAAAAAACCGGCCATTGGGGCCGATCGCGATCATTTTCAAGATAACCGAACTTGTTTCCGTTGGGTTAGATTTGAGAAATAAAAAAAACGACAAAGAAAAGTCGGGGATCATGGATCGGAGGGAGGCGCCGATGCGTTTGGCGGCAAGGGGGCACAAATTCAAGCTATTGAGGATGAGGAGGCACCCTGGGGGAGGGGTGCCCAGAACGAGCAAAGGGTGACAGGAGCGACACGTGTCAAAGGAGCGTCGATTCTACGATACTTGCAAAACGAAGGAGTGTGCCATGGCGAGGAGAAGACATATGCTCCTTTAACCTTTGCCCCAAGCCTAAATTGGCCTCAGGGAGACGCAAACAAGCGAGGAGGCTTCATGATCCAGCGGCTTGCCATGCTCACCGCTTGTTTTTTTTCCAAAGACGCGCGACGCCCACTTTTGCTTTGGAAACTAATTTTGATGCATCGAATCCATCTGTGCATCCCGCAAAATAGCAGTGCAATCCACCATTGTGCATAGCCAGAGCGGCTACAGATGTATGGAAGAATGGGGAAGTCGTGATGGCGACCGTAGTGGTGAGAAGTGCGCGAACGGATGCATGGCCGGTTGGCACGAGAGCTATTTGCCTGGACGCGACTTGTCTTTAATACGTCCAATGTGGTAATTGGAGGGACGAGTGCGAGGCCAGACAATGTGCATGGTGTTTATTTTTTCTGATGGATGCAAATGCATGATCGCATTCCCCCTTTTTTCATGCTGCTTGGCCATTTATGCCGCATCCAAGCACCTGCACAGCTGCACAAACGCCCGGAGGACTCCATTTCGCCGGCACTCATCTGACTGCATCCGTGTCATTTCACGTGCACGGTGCAATCTCCCCCCCCCCAGCAGCCGCTTGATGTGTTTGACGCGCGAGTTGCCGAGGGGGGGACGCGTCTATGCCCTTTTCTCGCGCTGCCGTCAATGGCTGGGCCGATCCATTGAAAAAAAAAACAATTGGCCAATCATGCCCTCTTTTACGCTCAGTCAGCAATTTTTTTTTAATTTTTAACTCCTGGCACCGACCTCCAGGGCCCAGGAGAGGCGCCTTCAGCTGTAACCCAACCTTATTTTCCCAGACCCTTTTTTTTTTATCCCCATATGGATGTGTTTGATAACGATTGCGAGAGGAAATGCATAATTTATTTGTATGTACATTAGGATTGGGCGCGTGTAGTAGCACGAAAAGGAGTGTCAAGACATAGATTCAAGAGAGCTTGTAAAATGAGTATAAAAAATATGAAAATGGTATGCAAAGAATGATTTCTAAGAGGCTTTGTCTAGTAGTCTATGGGCGAGTGAGGCCAAATCTTGATTTTAGGCAGACTTGGTGAAGTAAAGCACGTCGTTCTTGCACTGCTGGGCGTAGAGGTACGCAGCGGTGGCGCCAGCAGAAGCGTAAGCGATCTTCTTGGCAGGGGTGTTCATCAAACGAGAGACAATGCGGTTGTACATGTTGATTGCTGTGTGTGTGGAGGGCAAGAAAAGGAACTTGGTATAGATGGATTAAAAAAAAAAAAAGCAAAAAAAAAAAAAAAAAAAATTATATATGAACTGGGTGGCGAATGGAACAAAGTAAAAAAAAATTTGCTGGACTCTGAGTCATGAAAAGTAATGCTCCGCTCAGGGCATTCTTCCCTCGGAAAAGACCTGGAAATGGTTGATTTCATGTGCTTCCAGGCTAAAAGCCTGCCCCGTCGCCCCCCTCTTTTTTATTTATATCCACGGCTGGCACCAATGGATGCCGTTGATAGGCGTTCATGCACCATTTTTTTCGACTATCTTTATTATCAATGAGCATAAAACGCGCAATACTGTGTCCTACTTGGCGTTGACCATGTGGCCATTCGAGTGTTGACAGGCATGGGCACGTTTGGGATGGGTGGGTGTCCCCATGAATTTTTTTTTCCTTGTTTTCCCACCTTTTCCCTGATTGCCCAATACAAAAACTCCGTTTTAGCCAATGGGGACAAATCATTTGTCAGGGTTCAACCTGTTCAGGCAAGCGCGTGCAGCCATTGGATGACACACGACTCAAAAAGGAAAACAGCGATGGAAGGGATTGCAAGCCGAGACATTTTCTTAGATTCCATGGCGAGAAAGGCACGCCTTTTTGCTTGAGCATGATCATCACAAGAGGGAAATGGACCCATCATCTTTAAAACGTCATTGTGTCTTGTGATGACACACCAAAGCTGCGTCGTCTATCGCCCTTCCAAGGGGGCGTCAGCAGCCGCGCGGCGCACGCCATCGCGAAAAAAAAAAATGTGCGCTTATCAAAAATGCAATCGCCGCTGTGTTTCCCATCTTGTCGCTGATCGCCAAACATGGAGAGCGGGGCAGCCAAGCCCAGCCCAGCCAAGAAAAAAAAAAAGAAAATAAGAGAGCACGTCTTCCTCGGGGCGCCCAGACCTGTTGACAACGCTCCGCGTTGCCAATGCCCGATTACCCCTCGGCAAAATACCATTTCCCCCATTGGCACACGGCCTTTTTTTTTTTTTGGCGCGTGCGGCGATGCTTTTTTGTTGTCAATATCCGCGGGTCACTGACTATCAGCACGCGGACTACGGTAGTCCCACTTTTTTTTTGTGTGTGTTTTAACACCATATCATATGCGTATCATGCGCAATTGTTTGCCACGAGGGCCATTTATGGCCGATATGAATGATACTCAGGGGCGCAGGATTGACATTGACATGCCGGTGTCATGTGAAATGCCGCGCACTAGGCGTGATTGTCATATCAAAAGGTCGCCGGTGACACAAAAAATGCTACCCCGCTGCGCTAAAAATTGCAGATCGGTGCCATTTCATTCCATTCTTTCACCCGCGCATGATCCAATCTGCCGATCATGTGACCATGGGTTACAGTAGTTGGCCCCGCAGTAAACGCAGGATTCAAGGCACGCTTTTTTTTTAAAAAAAAAAAAAACGACGAACGATACGTAAGGCGACATGATAGCGGCCCTTGCGGGTCATCTCATCCTGATACCTCTTCCCTTTTCTCACTCACGAAATCGCGATGCACAAGAAGGTGGAGATCTTGGAGCACGATAGAGAAATCTTTTCACAGCATTTGGCAAGAGTTCCAATATATGATACGTAGCCGGTGACCTAAATTCTGGAAAAAAACGCGTTCGCTTGTTCACAACACAGATTCTGTGGTTCTACAGTATCATATGATATGTATCTTAAAATTCGGCAAGGAGCCAGGGACAGAGTGCAAACGTGTGATTGTGAAGCGTCTCGTGCTCCCGTCGTATGATACTGTATACTATATCCTTTCGACAAAAAAAAACAGTAATCTACTGTATGAATGATCACGAGTGCCCGAGACCCTGAGAAAATGCACAACAGCACAAGCAAGAAGGGCACAATTTTCATCCGTTTTGTTACGTAAATTTACACAGAAACAAAATGGTTGATCTATCCATTTTTTATCTCATAAAGTTTCTCAACTGACAGCACCTGCTGTGCACCTTCGCTTCAAACCTTCAATACACGCTGCAGCGCGGAACACATATGGATATCATAAAAAATGCACACATTTGTCTTTGGAAAACGACAAAGCGTGTTTTTTTGCAGAGATTCAGACTTTGCTGGCCTGCGGTGCTGCCTCCAGAATTTTTTTTACAGCCTACCTGCCCGCCAGAATGAAAAACGCGTCGCGGCATAAACTTTGGCCCTGTGCTCAAGAGTCAAGACGGACCCGCCCGATTTTTTTTTGGACTCGAGGATGCCAAAATCCTCCTACTGTACGTATTTGTACTATTTTGCATTCATCTGTCCATCTGCCTGGTTGACCCCACTCAAAAACACCTGCATCGCATTCAGCGCAAAATTTGCAACAAAAAAGCTTAAACCCCCAAAGCGCTACGACCGCTTTTGAAAAATTCAAGGGTCACTCAGGGGTCAAACATTTCAATCTCAGAAAGTGCCAAATTTGGGAAATTTCGAACTCCGAGTGATCAATGCATCCCAAAAAGGAAACTCCGACAATTTGACATTGGCAGACAAAATGACAAGTTGCCCGAAGGTAAGAAAAAAGTTCAAAGAGTGACGCATGAACGGCGATCGACTGAGAATCGTGCCTACTTTGGGCCGGATTTTTTGCAAAAATTTACAGTAAGGTTTGACACTTCCAAATTAAGGTGGCGGATTATTGCATGGAATTTTTATTTTTTTTATTTTTTTTACTTTTTCATTTTACACATTTTTGTGCGCTAAGTGGGCTGCTGCAGGCTTGTGAAATGACCAATGCAAAAAGTTCAAACCCAAGCTACGCGCTGCAAGTCATCCCATTAAATGCTTTGTTCCCCTGTTTATTATCAAAACTGGAATAAAAATCGAGGGTCAACTACTGTAGACGATTGTCAAGCAAATCGCCGCGATCGAAGATTTGATGAAAAAGTGGATTTTCTCTGCGAGTTTTATGATAGCCATCCATCGGTGAAACCGGTCTCATTCGATAAAGTGATGCCACAGATAATATGCCTTCGACACGTTAAAAGCACCGTGTGTTTTCCAATCCGCGAGGTTGCCGAGTTTTTACTGTACTGTACTGTACTACTGTACTGTACAGTACTGTACATTGGCGTAAAAAAGGGGGTACGTAAGATCAGCACTACTGTACAGTACAGTACAGTACGTACCGTACCGTATGATATACTGTACAGTATTTGTCTCGTGCTGCGGCAACGGCTGAGCGCCCCGGCACGTGAGACACCGCAAATGAATCAACGGTAATACGCGGTAAAAACGCTTGTGGTTTGAGAACATCGCGTCGAGTTCCCGGCGAGTTAGCCTTCAGGGATCGTTTTGATCCTGATTTGACCCTGAACTTATGAAAAATGCATTTTCTCAGGACTGAATGATTCGATTATGACAGGGAAAAAAAACTTGGAATCATCGAAGTTTTGTGTTCACAATCCACTGGCTTAAATTTGAGTCACATCATGGTCAACTTCACCGGGAGAAACGCGTACAGTATGATACCGGTGTTGTGGTTCTGGAATGTTTTGCTCCTTTTGTCTCATGTAGCTCCTTTTCCCTCTGCACATTCCCCTTTTTGGCCCATTCTTGCTATTTACCTAATGCCCCTCTGTCTCTGTTTATGCTCTTTTGTTCCCTCTCCTTGCTGTTTGGCTTGCAATGGCCTAAATAAACGCGTTTGCCGCGTCGCACCTTTGGTACACGTTGTGTTGGCCACGTAGGAAGCAACTCAGCATTACAACACCGGTACAGTAAAACAGCATTTGTTATGTACCATAGCATAAATCTTGGCTGTTTTTGCTTTTTGGGACATAGTGCTGCGCGCCTGCGCCTTTTGCAGTTTGTTAATAATCGCGGACCTTTCAAGCATTTTTTTTAACAAGCAACACGAGAGTCGATGCACATTTTACAGAGAGTTATCTTGGTCTTTATTGACAAGTGGCTAGTTATAACAATACAAATCATCTTCTGTATGGCGGCGGTGCTCATTGAGGAGGATATGCTGGATAGGACGAAGGAGGAGGGGGAGGGGGATAGCCACCAGCGGCGTGAGAGCCTGAGCCAGGCATGGGCATAGAAGACATGGACTGGCCGGGTGCGTTTGAGGCATTGGGGACGTAAAAGCCGCCAATGCCGGGGCCCTCAGGCGAGCTTGGGCTTTGGGCGGATGACATGGGAGGTGGTGGGTAGCCCTGGTGCTGCTGGTGGTACTGGTGCGATGGCGCGGGCGGGTACGATTGCTGAGGAGGAGGGGGAGGCGGGTACGACGCTTGTTGCGAAGGAGGGGGAGGCGGGTACGCGGTCTGGCTGGGCGAATGGGGAGGCGGGTACGCGGTCTGGCTAGGCGAATGGGCAGGGGGATACGCGCTCTGACTAGTAGGAGGAGGGGGAGGCGGGTACGCTGCAGCCTGGCTGGGGGGAGGGGGAGGCGGTGCGGATGCCGTGTTGTGGTCCGGGTGGGCGTACGACGAATTGCGGGGAGGGACAACGTAATTGTCGGATGTCATTGACGAGGGAGGGGGTGGCGGTGGGGCAAACGTGGCGGATGACTGCTTAGGGGGAGGAGCTGGCGCGCCTTGGCCACCCGTGGCCGCAGCCGCGGCGGCGCCCGAGATCATGGGCGGGACGCCCGCAGCCGCACCGGAGCCGACGACTTTGCTGTGCGCAGGCAATCGCTGCAATTCCGCTGGAACACCGATTTCCGCGCCATAACCAGGGCGTGGGATGCCAAAGCCCTCCTTTTTGTGCAAAGGCAAGCTCTTTGTCGCCATGTTCAGCGACGACTCGATGCTATGGTAAGGCTCCAGATACCACAATTGATTCAGGTTGTCGGAATCCTTGCGCTTGTACAACAGCACGTGCGCGCCGCCCTTTTCACTGTCGCCCTGGAAAAAAAAAAATGAAGCAATTACATCAGTTCTGACCCTGACCCGCATCATGGCTTAACGCGCACATCCCTCCTCTTGAATTTTTACCTTGATATCCAACACAAGCGACGGGTACTCGCGCGAACAAATGTAACCATTGTCGAAATTCCACTGCAAAAATGACAAAAAAGCGCGTGTGAGAAGCGTCTCAGCGCTCAATTGTTCTGTGCACCGCCTCGCCAACCACGCGTCCTTACAATCTGCTCATTGTCCCTTTCCTTGCGCTTGTTTTGAATGATCTGCTTATCCTTTTTGAAGGCACCTGTGCAAAAAAAAAAAGACAAAGAAAAGAAGAATTGCGATGAGTCTCGTGAATTTGCAGGTGTCGCCGGCTCGGCGATGGATCGACGACCCATCGCAGCGGACGGAGTTGTTGCTTACTAGAACGCACGTCCATAACTATAGCAATTGAGGAGGGATGGGGTCAGTGGCATGATCTTGTGACATGCATTGGCCATTTTGTCCTTACCTAGGCCGGATTTTTTGTTGATAAGACGGCCATTGTCAAAGGACCAGAGCCTAAATCGCGAGGACAAAAGTAAAGGAAATGAATTGTCAGCTTTTTTCTTTCTTTTCGTGCGTCCAACTTACTGGTTGTCGCTGTCCTCGAACTTTTGAGGCCATACAATGATGTTGGCGTCTGCCTATTGAGTGAAAAAGGGAGAAGAGAGATGAGTGCCTGAAACCACGCGGGTCTTGGCGTCGTGGGGCGAGTCACGGTCAGCCTTACACTAGTTTGGCCGTCGTAAACATCCAAGGCAAACCCGTGTTTGCGCGACAAGATATAAAAATGACCCTGAGGGAACATATTAGCGTGCAAAAAAGAATAAAAGAAAAGAAAAGAAAAGAAACAAAAGCAGGTGGTGTGAAAAGCGAGTGCAAAAACAAAATGCTTGGAGCTCAGGTCACACGGGCAGAAAAAAAAAAAGTAAAAAGAGCGCAGACTAGCCTAAAAATAGCAAGCAGGCCCAAGTGTCTCATTTTAATGAAAAAAAAAAAAAAAGTCGGGGAAGCCGATGAGTTTAATAAAATACAAGGAGATGACTTATATACTACAGAAAAAAAAATAGAGACTATGCACAAAACAACAATAAAAAATAAGAGATTACAAGAGAATTGCAGACAGGACGACAACACAAGCTGCAGCGACCATGGAAAGGCGAGGGATGGCGGTGGATGCGGCGCTGGAAGTGCCGTCAATGGCCGATTGGATGATGTCCGTGTCCAAAAAGGCGGTGCCCGAGAGCGAGAATGAGCCATTGTTGTTGTTCATGCTGGCGAGGATCATGGTGTTTGTGCGCTGATCCGCGGTGACATTGACGCCCCAGGCCCAGGCATTGGGGTCGTTTGCGCGATTGACGGCCGCGGGGTCGAGCAAATTTGTCCATGTGTTGGTTGGAATGCCATTCATGTTGGTAAGATTGACGGATGGCAGGTATTCGAGGCGACCTTCCGAGTAATTGCCGACAGACACGCCGTACGTGACATTGGTCTTGATCTGCTGCGCGACATTCAAGGGGGTTGTCGTGTTGACGTCCATGTTGATGCCCGAATATTGCATGGTCGTGACCACCTGAGCGAGGGCGACGCGTGGGTTCTGTGCACCGCTGGCCACGGGGAAGTTTTGCAAATTCACATCATATTGGAGCGACGAAGGCTGGATGGGGATGCTTGCCGTGCCATTCAATTGCAGATTGCTGGCGCGCACGGTCAAATTGATGCCAAAGGACGTGTTGGAGCCAGGGACGGGCGATGTGTTGTTATAAATGACATTGGCCGCCGTGATGGTCTGCAGATACGTCTGCTGGCTGTTACCGATGGCCGTCAGGTTGTTGAGCGTCATAGGCTGCCAATTGACGTTTTGGAGCGATGAAATGGACAGAATCGGCTCTTGTGCGTCGTAAAAGCCATTATTGTTCAAATCGTCAAATTCGACAATGTGGGCCATTGTCAGGCGGTACACATAGTCTGCTGGTGTGGCGCCAAGGTCGGATGAGTCATAGTAAGCGAGGTCAAACGAGGCAAATTGGTCGCTGCGCGCCGTCACATTGAGCGTGTAATGGTAATTATCGTTGCCGGCATCTGCAGTGCCATTGATCAAGACATTTGTCGACCCGGAGCCTTGGTTGGATATCTCGGGCACGTAGTAATAGCCATTCTGGCCATAGCGATGGTACGTGTTGTAGTGGCCCACGTACAAGAACGCCGGAAACACAAAGAAATAAGGATAAATCGGATTGTAGCTGCCATAGTAGCCCGAGTAGCGGCCGCCGCTGCCATAGGAGCCACCATATGTGGGACGATAGTTCGTGTACGTGCCTAGAAGAAAAGAAAGGGGGGGGGGGAAATGAGTCCAATTGGTGTCTTTTTTTTTTTTAATTTTTCCCTCCACTTTTGCATTTTCCATTGCTTACTTCTTGATGTTGAGCTTGCATAGCTTGGAGGTGCGCCGCCACTGCTACCTCCAAAGGAGCCAGTGCCACCGCGCGACCCAGGGTTTCCGCCCTTGCCACTGGAGCCGCCACCACTCGACCCTGAGCCGCCTTTGCTGCCGCCGCTTGAGCCACCACTGGACCCAGAGCCACCTTTGCCGCCACCACCGCCGCCGCCGCCACGGCCACCACCACCACCACCACCTTTGGCAAGCGTTTCAACGATGGAAGTGAGCAATAGAACGAGAGTGAGCTGATGTAGACGCATAACGAGTAAAAAAAAAAAAAAAAATCTAATGGGAAGTGAAAGAGGGGGCAAACATCAGCCTCATGGGATTGTCCAAGAATGCTTTTTATGGACCGAGCGAAACCCCGCTCGGCAAAGTTGTGTGACACCGAACTTTCGACAGGGAAACGTCTATTTTTTCTTTGCGCAGCCTGACGTCTGCGTGTGGCTCATCAGGTCCATGGTTGTGCCACAGCTCCACCCGCCGCATTCCAAGGAGCCCTGCCATCACGGGTGAATTGAGAGTGGGAGACAAAGCCACCATCTTAACAGTTCAGCCAAAAAGAAAAGAAAAAAAAAGAAAACGAAAAAAAGAGGGAAAAATGATGGATTGTTGTTCGTCAAGGTACCCAGTGGCTGCGGGTCTAAGCCCGTACATTTGTCGTGAGGACTGGAGAACCGACAGAGCAGCAAGAACGAAATGCAAACGCAGAAACGAGCAAAAATGGCAAGATGCACTCGCCACACCCCTTCCGGAGTCATTTTTGTCCAAGGTCACACATTGCAAAAAAATAAACACCCGGACGATGACATCATGGACATGCCGTTCAAAAGGCCGGTGCATGCTTCCGTGAGGCTCAATGGCATGCCAAACCGACAAATTAGACATTTTGTTTGATTTTGCTCAATTTTGCTACGCGCTCGACTGAGTCAGAGTCCGCTGTGGGGCGGATGATCACGAACAATGATCAGTTGCGCGCGCATGAACCGCGTGATGCAAAAAAAAAAAAAAAAAAGACCGCAGGACTTGGCGGCCAGTCAATTCGTTTTTGGCCAGACCAGGCTGCTCGCCCTCTCTTTTCTTGAATTCATACCCTTTCCCGCGACCGACTCCTTTCAAAGCACAATGACGACGTTTCCCAGTGGGTGGTTCTATATCCAGTCACGCTGTTCGCACAAAATGGTCTTGGACGTTGCTATGGACTCTATGGTATGCCTAGTTTTTATTTTTATTTTTATGCTTCTTCTCACCTATCGTGCTCTCCGTTTTGCCTGTTTTGGTCTTTTTTTTTTTTCTCTGGTGTGTACGTGCGCCATCTAGAAAGCGGCCAAGGTCGTCGTGTGGCCCAAAAAAGACGGAAAGTCGGCGGCCAACCAGCTTTGGATGTATGACGGCGGCTACCTTATCAACAAAAATTCAGGGCTAGGTACTAGCAGAGCGTGGTGTTGCGCGTCAATCGCTGCGACCCTGGAAACAAAAGGCTTGGCGTCGAATTCATGCCCATTGAGGGCAATACTCACGCATCTTACGCCTTTTTTTCTTTCTTTTTACTTTTTTCGTTGAATCTTTTTAGTGCTGGACGTTCAAGGAGGTAAAGGGATCACGCGCTGTCAGCATTCAAGGTTGGCGCCAACTCACGTGACGTTCCATTCATAGGAGTCTTGGACAGTGACAAGCAAATCATTCAATACAAGCGTAAAATGACGGAGGACGCGCACAATCAGCTTTGGTGCTACCGTGAGGATGGCATCATCTACCCACGCATTGACCCCAACTTGGTGCTTGATATCCGCGTAAGAAAAGGCATGGACAATATGCGAGGACGCGTCATTTAATTGGCTTGTGTTATGAAATTCAGGGCAATTGGACAAAGCCGGGCACCGTGGTTCTGCTGTACGAGCGCAAATTCAAGGACAACGACAACCAGCTATGGGACATCATCCCTGCTGATGGTTCGTCCAAGCAATCCAGTGTATCGAGCATGCAGGACACCGTCGTTGCCGACGACATCGAGAACGATGACGATTACTCCTTCAGCACCGCCAGCTACGCCTTGTAATTTTAACCTATGATCCCCCGCCTCGTCCACTTTTTTTTTTATTACCCAGGGCACGTAAATAAAATCAAATTTCATCATCATCCTTTCCGGGTTTTGCATGTTAAGCGGGACGGTACTTTTTGACCCAGAGCTTGTCATTTCATTTTATGCATCAAGCATACTCTGAGTGCATCGAGCCTCTATTAGCCGCGCGCTGCGCAATAAAACCAAAGATCAATTAGAATACATCCGAAAAAATAGTGGTTTAAGCATATTGATCGATTTTGATCATCTTTTAACGGATATACAGCCTGTGAGGAAATCATTTCTTCGAGTAGACGCTTCCAAGGTTTCTCGTTCAGAAGAGCCCACGCAAGCGGTGCTGCGGCCACCGGATGGCGCTCAATGACGACGTTTCAAAACCATGAATATTCCTAGGGGTAGAGTCGAGGATTTGAAAGCAGCGAAAATCAAGTCCTCAGATCGCCACGCCATTCACACACATGGTAAACACTTCTCTTTCACCGATGGAAATGCAATAAATGCATGGGGTGGATCGACCAGTTCTGGCGTAAAATGCAATTTGCTTCTTTTTTGCACCCCAAGTCGAAAGCGACGAAAATTGGCTGCAGAGCTGCGAAACAGAGACCATCAAAAAGTGCGTGGTTTGCTGCGTGTGCGGGTATCAATGATCACTGAGAAAAACAAATTCTAAGCAGAATTGATGCAAACAACCTGTTTGCAGGCCAGCTTTGATGCGTGAAAAACCGCGTCAGACATCGAGTTACACGCGTCGGTTCCTGATCAATTTCATGCACCTGGTGCCTCTCTTGTTAATGGACGCGTCGGCGCGGCGCTCTGGGCACGTTTTCCACGTGCAATTCGCGCTTGAAATTTAATCAAGAATCACGCATTGCTTGGCAACCAGCAGGCCGATCCCATACTTTTTTGGTATTTTTCCTGGTTTCTCCATGCGATATCTCTTGTGTGTGACTTTGGTACGATTACGCGAACCTGGATTTCCCGGCTCGTCACGACTAAAATTCTTGTATGCCTGTGGCACGATCCAATGCTTCGTAACATCTAGCAAATGGAGTCCTTTTCAATGTTTCGAGCAAACCATTTCACGTTGAGACACCATTTTAGGATTTCCAAGTGCGCGACTGACGAGTTTACATTGATGCTTTGGTAAAAATGAACATCTTGGTAAGATTCTTACCAAGAACTTGATCAAGTGAGCCTAAATTTGATTCAGGTGATGATGCGCACGAAGAACCATTGATTCCATGCCAAGACAGCAATCGGCCAGTAGATACCGTCATGAGTTTGTTGCACGTACAACCAGGAAAAAAAACAGTTGCATAATGCATTGTCCCTTTTGAATTGTCTAAATAGTCCCAAATTTTAAAGAGAGGATATCTGAGGTAAAAGCACGCCGATTTCAAGTTTACGCAGATGTCCACAAGGCCGCTCTTGTTTTGTATACATAAGGACATGTAATTTGACTCTTTTCAATCAATTTTTCTCTGCAGTCAGGTATTAAGCCCTCAAAATTTTTGTCAAGCCTTTTGACGCTCATAATGGACAACCGTTATTTGAGAGCGATTGCATCACTGGAATGTTAGGAAAATCGATTTGGCGCTTCTTTTTTTTTTGCCTGTTATATTTTTCTGTTTTTTTTTTTTCTCGAAGTTGCTTTAGTTGACGCCATTCGATGGATTTGTGCCTATGTCATTAGTAAAAATGCAATAAAAGTCGCTAGTCGATCAAGTGGGTATCGCGAATTGGGAGGCAAAGAATCAAAATCAATATAAAAGGTCACTCACTGAGGATTTCATTGTTCAATGCGGTAAAAAAAAAATATGCCCAAGAGGGTATTTTGAATGAATCTTGAAGTGACACAAAAGCTGGGTGAAAAAAAATGGGGCGAGAGAAGCAAGGAACCCCCCAAACGCGGACGCTAGTAGTTGTTTTCTAGTCGCAATATCAGAGTACTGCATTGTCAGAGCGCGAGAGTGAGACTGGGTAACGCGAC
Organism: Gongronella sp. w5; assembly: GCA_001650995.1. Classification (NCBI taxonomy): domain Eukaryota; kingdom Fungi; phylum Mucoromycota; class Mucoromycetes; order Mucorales; family Cunninghamellaceae; genus Gongronella; species Gongronella sp. w5. The sequence continues at coordinate 291,196 of KV441876.1, forward strand.
GCGTCTTGCACCTTATCTCTTTTAATTTTTTTTTATTTTTTTACTTTTTTTTTAGGCAATGGACAAAGGGACCTCAATGATATGTGTCACAATCAATGATCATCAACTGATTGTTTACCACGACGGCAGCGGTGTTCCGCTCACCAAGGGCAAGACAAATGGCGTCTACCTGACGCAACAAGCCTATGCGTCAGCGGATACTATGGGTGATCGTGACCTAACGGGAGCGAGGCTATACAACATCTTTAGCCGCCGATTTGACGTGGAGATCGCCGATGGCAAGCACGTGTTTTTGACAAGTATACGAAGACAACATATGCACTGTGCACAAGCCAAAGGTGTTGGCAAGCCGCATCGCAAAATTCACGAGAATCACCGCAGAACTGGATTTCGCCAAGTTCAAGTTGACCAAGTTCGACGATGACTTCAAGGTGCTGATCAAGGCACGCGTCCACGCCCTGTCCACATGCATCAATGGTGTGGAAATCTTCTTCAACAACCATCAAACCCCGTGCAAGTCATGGAACAAATACTGCTCCCTGTACACGAACGCCCTTCGCATGGAATCTCCTCTCATTATCCTCGACGATGACGACACGGACGCGTATCGCCCGTGGCAAGTGTGCCTGGCTGTCACAGACAGTCATTTCCGCGAGGTGAAACAAGAAAGAGAATTGAATGAGGAAATCGGGGCGCGTGTCATTTGCACTCCCTGGTTCCGCGACTGACTCCACCTATTTTTTTTCTTAGGTCTCCATGGTGAACAACGTGAGCACGTTTTATCGTGGCCCTCATGTCGATCTGGTGACCGGTAGCATCAATGACTGCATGTTACCTTGCGTCCAGTCACTCAACGCAACAGCGATCGACATCCGAGCGGCGTTAGTTCTATTTGTCAAACTTGAAGTCGACCACGCAATTTACCACCCCCAGCCGCACAAAACTGGCACGCATACGGATTTATTCAAGAGAGGCGCCCGATGCTCGTTTAAAAACTCAAAACGCGCGAGGTCGTCGTTTCGCTAGCAAAAAATCAAGTCTAATTTTGATCCCTAGAATATTGTGGACTTGAGTGAAGCATTGGGCATTCCCGCTGGCGTGATTTTCAAGTATATAGCTATATTGCTGCGATTTTTCCAATTCTTTGCGGTTTGCTCTAATGCAAGTGCCTCAAAAACCGCTCAATTCGTAACTATGTTGCGGGGCACCCTTTAAAATTTAATTTAGAATTGAATAGAGTTCTCACACGGTGCCCATTGACTTGATATAATTTCGTTAAAATCGCACTTCACGCGATTTTAATATCTGGTAGCGGCAAAAGTGCAATTATCAAGTGTTTTTTTTTACTAAATGAGCATGGCTCGAAATTAACACCATTCGATTCTAAATCAACTTTTTACATCCAGGGGCATCATGTTAAATGCTCAGCAACAGATTAAACAAGCCAAAAATGTGATTGTTTAATTCTAAATGCAAATCCACAATATTATAGATAGGCGGCGGGCCGGCTGCTCAAATTGAATGAGTTGCTTGGAAGTGCCAGGCAGGTGCTTGTCGTTGTGATTACTATATGCTGCAAAGGGGGCTAGGGCGGCCGTGACCTCATTCCAACAGTGGCGCTCTTGTGGGTGAAGGTGTAAAGGTGTAAGACTTTTTTTGCCCCTTCTTGAGCAAGACATGATGGCCGATTGCTTGCGCTTGTTGAGCTAAATAAAACAAAGAATCGTGGGATTATTTCACTCGTTCGTGCCAAGCATGTCGTCAAGAAGATGATTTTGACCACAGCGACCTTTACAAAGGGGAGTCGGAAGTGGACATGACCTGCCAATGGATGCCGATGGTGCTCGCGCCTTTGATTGCCACTTTGACTCTCTAGTAACCATGGCCATCCAATGGACACCGAAAGTGGCCCGCTACACCCGCTCACCATCGCTGACATCCCTGGAGGGATCCCCGAGGGGCTTCGACATTGATGTCATCCATTCTGCAAGAAATCGTCTGATGGAAACACCCAGAAGACCATCGTCAAATGATTGATCCGTACATTGCGCGCGTCACCGCATATGACAATCATTATCCATATGTCGATTTTGCGTGTCACCGATGAGGGACCAACAAGCGCACCCAGGACGGCAAGCAACATATCCCATCATACGCCCTGTTGATTATGCCCGGCAACCGGGCACGTTTCCTGACCATCGACTCCAAGAATTTCCGCACGTTTCTGCCAAAGCGGATCATCCCACGTCACCTCCCCGCCCATCAAACGGACCCCCTACCCAGAGACGCCGGTCTTCCGCCATTCGTCAGTTTCATGCCTTAATTTTGATTTGTTTTGATCTCTCGGAGCCGACCATTGCGAAGTATAAGAGACCAAAAGAAAAAGCCATTGAAGAAAATTGTTCATGGAGGGCAAAAAAGAATGAGATATAGAGAAAAAGGAATTTTCATAATTACCCTGTCAGCCTTGCTGTGCAAGGCTTACGAAACCAAAAAAAAATTAGAAAAATACGCGCAGCCAAAATAAAGCATACGTGACACGATGAGCCCGTGCATAGTTATTCAGTGTGCTCCGCGTGTCAGTAGTGCCAATTGCCCAACCACAACCACTGCGTTATCGTATTTGCTCGATTTTTTCTTGAAAACAACAAAAGTTTGCTTGAAACGATTTTAATAAGCAGCCGCTCGCCGAGCCTCGCTCAAGGGTTCTGCAGCAGATTGCCCACTTTATTGTTATCATGGATTTCGAGGAGTCGCGGTGTCTGCCGGCTCGTCTGACTTTTTTTCAACGTAATACAAATGCCGGAACCCAGATCGCTCCGACCACCAAATCATGGTCGACACGTCGCAAAAGAAAAACGCGTCCGACACATTGATCCATGCCGACGATGTCTCGGTCCATTGCTCCTCAATGTCCCCAAGGGACGCATGATCCACATGCTGCTCGTGCGTTTGAAATAACGCGTACGGAATGCGAATCACCGAAGTGCGCTGCTGATCTCGCGACAATAATTGTGCCCAAATGCTAAAAAAAAAGAAAAAAAAAGACGCCATTGAGCCCCATTTTAGAAAAAAAATTTTTACCTTTGCCCGTCGGGCATCCAGTCGAGACGGACAATGTACTCGGCCCACGGAAACCGGTATTGGAGATCGTTTTTGCCCCAAAGGCGCTTATGATGCATGGCCGGGCGTGGTGTAGCTTGTGGTGGTGGCAACGAGTGGCGCGGGGCGTCAAATTCGACAATGCGAAGATGGCTCGTGGCATTGGGCTGGTCAGCGCGTGAGTATCGCGTGCACTCGGGAGAAATAGTGGGCACGTAAACGTTGATTTGCCCGGTAAAAATAACCATTTAGACAATTATTCCTCACAAACTTCGTCGAAATCGTCGAAAACAGTGATGGCCGAGGCGTGAATTCCATTGCTTCGTGGGATAAATTTGACAGAAATCGAAACACTGATGCCAAAAAGCTTGAATATAGCATTTTTGATTGTTTATCCCTTTTTCAGCACTGCCGTGCTTGAGCCGATGTGTCTCAAACTTGCAGTGGATGCTCGAGGTTTCTGACAAGATTGCGCTCTGCGCAAAAAAAAAAAAAAAAAAAAAAATGGTTGACTACGTGGTTGGGATATTTTTTGGCAACTATAGCTTTTGTTTTATGTTTTCTGCCTGCCTCGCCATGAGCAAGCTATCCATCAGATGATTTCCAATTTAAACGTGTCATTCCAGGCCCTGTCGTTCAAATGAGGCTATATACGCGGTGCTGCGGCCACTGGATGGCCTGCAATGGCGACGTTTCAAAACCACGAATTTTCCAAGGGTGCAATCGAGGATTTGAAAACAGCTAAAATCAAGTCCTCGGATCGCCACGCCATTAGCACACTTAGTAAACAACTCTTTTTTGCCAAAGGAAATTCAAAAAAACACTGGGGTGCATCGACCAGTTTTCGCGTAAAATGCGATTTGCCTCTTTTTTTCACTTCAAGGTCAAGTCGACGATAATTGACTGCAGAGCTACGAAATAGAGACCATTAGAAAGAGCGCGATTTGCTGCGTATGTGGCTATCAATGATCACTGGAAAAATGAGATCCAGGCAGAAATGGCGCGAACAAACAGTTTGCGGACAAACTTGGCCGCGTGATAAAGCATGTCAGACGTCGAGTTACACGCGTCGGTTCCTAGTCAATTCCATGCACCTGACGCCTCTCTTGTTAATGGACGCGTTGGCGCGGCGTTCTGGGCACGTTTTCCCCGTGCAATTCGCACTCGAAATAAAATCGCAAATCACAGTTTGCTCGACAGCAAGCGATTGGATCGCCCTCTCTTTTTGCCTTTTTTGAGGGTTTCCCGTGTGGCCACTCATATGTGTGAGTTTGACGTGATTCTGGAGACCTGATTTTTCAATTTTGGTTTGAGAGCTCGGCAGGGCTCATTTTTTGATTTGCATCTGGCGCGCCTCCATTCAGTTGTGGCAGCCACGAGATGTACCCCTTTTGGTATTTCTTGCTCACCACTTCACGCTGAGACGTGTTTCAGGGCTAAATTGCCTGGTTGGCAAATTACACTTGACGTGTTACTAAAAAAACGAACACCCCCAAGAGCATTTCCGAATGAGTTGATCAAAATCGTCCCAAATTTGAAACAAAGGGGGACCAAGGCAAAAGTCTCGACGTCTACCTGTTTTCTCGACAAGGTGCCAGTGCACCGTGCCATTTGCAATGTGTAAACTAGGTGCAGTGTTTTTTTAATGCTGCCTCTGAGAGATTACGACAGATTCATCATGGGGTACATGCGCTCTGACCGTCTCATTTCGCTGATTCATTAGAGGCCAAAATCTGTGTTGGTGAATCCAGTCCACAATCAAGCATATACGCAAAATGTGGATTTTGCTTGATTCTCTTTTTTTTCTGCAAGATCATGAGCAAGGCCCCTTTTTTTTTCTGCAAGTTGTGTCCGCTGTTCAACTGTTTTTCCCTGCCAATAAGCTTCGGCATGGCACGGGTATCTTTAGGGCGTCGATATGTCTAATTGGCTTGTTTTGTCCTCCTCTCGGGGGGATGAAAGGGAGGTCACCTCTGTTTAGCCTCTGCGGGTCAAGAGCCGGCTGCATGAAAATGCTTTGCCCCTACATCGCAGTGTGTGAAGAAAAAAATAAAAGGATCATCAATGATAAGAAGAAAATGAAAACAGGGTTTGCTCTTTTTTTTTTTTTTTTTTTACTCTCTCTCTCTCTCTCGTTATTCTCAAAATGTCGACTTCTTTGAGCGAGGACCAGCGTGCGACGCTTTTGTGTCTAATGGATACGTTTTTGCAGCCATTGGATGCCAAAGACACTGAAGAGCTTGTGCAGCGGCTTGCGCGGTATCCGACGGTTCGGCCTGAGGATCTTCGTGAGATCCTTGCGCCTGTGTCGTGCACAAGTCTTGCGCATGGACAATGGCATCCGATTGACGATGGGATTTTACCTTCATTGGCGCGTGCGGCTTCCCCCGACAAGGTGAAAAATTTCACGCTGCTTCTTTCGCTGCTTGACACAGCCAGCGGCTTGGCATTACTGACGCAGGCGCGTTGGTTCACGCCATTCAGGCAATTGGCGCCGCTCGACCGCGTACGCGTTTTGCGCCAATGGCAACATTCGTACTTCCACACGCTGCGCGTCGTGTACTTGACATTTGCCGCTCTTACCTGGCAACAGTCGTACGCGACCGCCCACGCCGCGCAATTGCACCGCGTCATGGGCTATCCAGGCACCGACCCCGTGCGCACGCAGCCGGATTATGTGCCGCGTTTCCAGCGCCCCAGGTTGCCCATCACGCGCGACACTCCTCAAAACATCGATGTCATCGTCATTGGCAGCGGTGCGGGCGGCGGCGTCGTGGCCGCCAAGCTTGCCAAGGCGGGCAAAAAGGTCATGGTCATCGAAAAGGGACCCTACTACCATGAATCGGACTTCATTTTGCGCGAAAGCGAGTGGATGCGCAATTTCGAGAGCGACATGTCCGTTCTCAATGAGGAAGGCACCATGAACTTTGCAGCCGGCAGCCTCGTTGGCGGCGGCACATCTATCAATTACAGCGCGTCTTTCAGAGTGGGCACAAAAAAAAAAAAAAAAAAAGGGAACAAAACACACAGAAAAACGGGAATTGACTTCTATTTTATGTAATAATGTAGCTCCCTCATTGGGCTCGTGATGAATGGGCCAAGCAGGGTCTGCCTTATTTTGCGTCTGAAAAAGTAAGCTTTTAACAAGGCATGAAGTTTTTTTAAGACGCGGTCCTTTGATGTTTTTCCTAGTTTACCAAAGATTTGGATACGGTGTGCGATCGCATGGGTGTGACGACCGAGGGCATTCGCCTGACAGGTGCCAACAAGGTGCTCAAGGAAGGATGCGAGTAAGTCCGTTGTTTAGTGTTCCTCGTCAAAACTCATTTTTTTGTTTGTTAGAAAATTGGGGTATCATGTGCAATTGGTTCCTCAAAATTCGGGTGGAGAGCCGCACGAGTGTCATTGGTGCATGGGCGGGTGTGTTGATGGTGTGAAGAATGGATCGATGAATACGTGGCTGCGAGATGCCGTGGAACACGGGGCATTGGTCCGTGATCGGACGACCGTGACCAAGGTTCTGATCGAAAATGGGCGTGCGGTGGGCGTCGCCATTTTTGATCACGCAACCAAGACGGCGCATGAAATCAAGGCACTGCGTGTCATTGTCAGTGCCGGCACGCTGCACTCGCCAGGCATTTTAAGACGCAGTGGCCTGAAAAACAAGCAAATTGGGAAAAATTTGTGTATTCATCCGAGTCTGATGACAATGGGAATCTTCCCCAAAGTGCAGGACGTGTACAAGGGTACGATGATGACGACGTACTCGGATGCCGTGGCCAATTGGAACGGCGACCACTATGGGACCAAGATCGAGGGAATGTCTTATTATGCGGGTTTGGGCGCGTCCGTGAACCCGTGGCACGGGTCATTGGACCACAAGGCCACCATGGCCAAGTACAGGTACACTGTCCCTTTGCTGTCGGTGTCTCGCGGCAAGGATTCCGTGGGCAGCGTCTTTTATGAGGGCGATGGTGACGTCAATGGCCCCATCTTACATCCAGACACGGGCTACCGCGTCCGCATCAACTATCAAATGTCCAAGCACGACATGCACTCGGTTGTCCTCGGAATTGTCGCTAGCTGCAAGATTTTGGTCGCTGCGGGTGCGCGTGAAGTCCGTACAATGCAAAACAATGTGCCTCCCTTTGAATTCAACGATTGCGAGCAAATCTACGTCGACAGCACGCGCTTCAAGGCTTGGTTGGACACGGTGGAACGCGCCGGTCCGCCCACCATTAGCTTGACGGCTCATCTAATGGGCACATGGTATAAAAAAAAACAAAGAAAAGCAAAGAAAGCCTGATAATATCTCGTTTTTTTTTTTTTTTTTTTTTTTTTTTTTGTCGCTCCCCCTTGACACTCGATGAATCTCTTTTCGTTCTGTTCCCCATAGCCGCATGGGACCCATGCCACGTACATCGGCCATTCAGCCCACGGGAGAGACATGGGAGACAAAAGGGCTATACGTTGCCGACGCAAGCGTGTTTCCTTGCGCATCCGGTGTCAATCCCATGGTCACCATCATGGCCATTGCGTCCAACATCGCTGACAACGTGATCAGCTCCATGGGCGTCCGCAATGCTGTAACTTGCTGCTTTTGTTACGAGTAGCACATTTCGCAAATAAATTGCCCCCTTTTTCGATATGAGATGGACCCATTGCACTACTGCTGTATATGGGTTCCACGGGAATGGATGCTTCCCCGCGGCGCAGGGAGACACACGACCAGCGCAAAAAGGGTAAAATCAGGATGACTTGTTTTCCTGCTTGTCCACTTTCCCAATCGTGACAAAACTTACACATTCCATTAACATGAATGTGAACTTTTATTATGATATGCCTACGGCTCTCTCCAATGCTCTGTGACAGCCAGCAAATGAAGTCTCTTTGATCTTTTGTGCAAACCATTTCACCTTGAGGCGCGGTTTAGGAATTCCAAGTGCGCGGCTGACGAGTTTACATTGATGCATTGATAAAAATGAATATTTTGTTGGGATGCTCCTGTCAGGCATTAATAAGCCGTCAAACGTTTTGTCAAGCATTTGACATTCATGACGGACAACCGGTATAAATTTGAGAGCAATTGCATCACTGTAACTCTAGAAAGATCGAATTGGCGCTTTCTTGTTTTGTGTTTTTCTCGAAATTGCTCGAGTTGAGGTGGTTGAAACTCTATGATTTCGTTGATGAATTTGTCTTTTTTTATTAGGAAACCTGGTACACAGTGGGGAAGGAGGAAATAAGGGAAAGGGATATTAAAAAAAAAAGCGAGGGGTGGATGAGGAATGGGGGGCTTTGCGATTAAAAGTAGCGATCGAATGGCAAGGAGTAGGCCTGGGTCAGGGGCTTCAAAAAGAGGATGGGTAACACGAAGCACGAAGCAAAGAGCAGGAACATCAGTACCAAGAGCGGTGTGTAGGCGAGTACCATGCGCGTGCGCTTCTGCTGTTGCCTGGTGGACAGGATCGATGGGCGGATCTGCTTGGATGGTCGTAGCCAGAACAGGATGATTGAATGGAGCCGGTCGATGAAGGGGATCCACGTCACCGGGAACAAGAAAAACAAAATAGCGTGCCCAAGCACAAAGTCATTGGTAAACACCGACATTTCCATAATCTTGACCATATACTCGCGCATCGCGTGCCGGCCAAGCTTTTTGTGGGATGAAACCAAAGAAGAGGATTATTCGTCAGACGCACTGCGCATATCAATTGCTTTCCCCCCCTTTTTTTTTTTTTACCTTTTCCCAGTGGCCATTCCACCAAGCGCGATTGCAATCGTCATGAGGTAATTCACGTGTGATGAAGACGGCGACAAAGGTTTTGAAGATGAAGCGCTGCATTGTAAAGACGGCAAGGAGGCCAAGCAATGTGGATCGCGTTGCATAGCGCTCGATCCACCAAAAGTACTCGAGGACGGCAACAACGACAAGCATGGCGATGCAATGAGTGAGTGTGGCGATGATGGGGCCACGGATGCGTGATTTGGCACTACAGCGGCTGAGCAAAAGGATGGGGATCTGCATAAGGACGAGGAGCACGGCGTGGATGACAATGGGTGCGAGGACCACGAGGCCGATGCGGCCAAACGCGCCCATGGGACCGAGCGACGTGCCATCGCGGCTCTTGAAAAACGCGTACGTGACGACGCACAGCACGGCCTGTACAAGTGGCATGAGAATTTCTGAGAAGAAGATGCTGCTGAACTTGGCGCGTGGGTGGATACTAGTGGTGTGGCCCACAAGCTGTGCTGTGCTGCTCACATTTGGCGGTTCGTCGTGCGCAGACGTCGTGGCGGCCGCGGCTGCCGAGGCCGACGATGCAAATTCCTTGGAAGTCGTTGAAAATCGCTGTTGCTGCTGTTGCTGTTGCTGTTTTTGTCTCTGCTGCGGCCTGGGCAGATGAAAGAAACTGCTGGTGCTGCCATTGGACGGCTGGGATACGTCTTTCTTTCGCTTTCGTTCCTTTTGCTGCAAATACTTGATGCCGGTGAATCGGATGCGAGCAAGCCGGCAATAGGTAATCCATGCATTTTCCTCGTGCTGCTGCGCATTACCCTGGATAAACCAATAGAGGAAGCGGCGGTAATCCAGGATGAATTCCGATAAAACAAATTGATGTGGGTTGAAAATAAAGGGCGAAATCACAAGCGACGAGACGGTTGCCCAGAAATAAATCAGATGCGGGAACCAGACGAGCAGCGACACGAGCAGAAGCATGAACATGTTGCGCGCGCCAAAGTAGATGCTGGAATTGGCAAATCGCGCGTACAATTGGACAAATGGCAGACGCGACGTGGCAAACCCGCGTCCCGTCGCAATGTACCGCGCACCGCCAAAGCTGAGGTTGGACAGCACGGCATTGGCGTAGATTTGCGTGACAAAGACCTCAAAGAGCGGGGACAAGGACACGAATTGCTTGACAAGGCGCATGACGCTGCGCGCCGTGCCCTTTTCCGTCAATTCTTGCAAAAAGAGGGGCAAGAACGAGATGAAGAACACCATAAAGATGGACAGGATGGAGCGGCGCAGCCAATCATAGACGGGCATCATGTCCAGGCATGTGACGACCTGGGTCAAGGAGAACATGCAAGTGGATGGTGGGAATGCCATGGCAATGGTGCCGACGACCGTCATGCAGAACAAAAAGAGCTGAATGGCAAAGATGATCATGACATTGTTCATGTGGAAGCCCGGGTGCGCGTAATAAAAGGTGAGGAAGCGATCCAGGGGCAATTGCGTGCCCAAGTAATAATACTCGCGCGACAGCAGCTGCTCGCCCATGCCAGTACCAATTTTCGTCGTGAAGTTGAGAATGGAGCAAAAGCCAAGGTCGCGTCCCTTGCCGCACTGCAGGTATTCCGAGTGTTTGATCCTTCCACCGCGCGTAAACGCCATGATGCCGGCAAAAATGTCTTCATTGAGATGCAAACCGCGTTGTGCCTTGCTGACACCTCCACGACTCGTCATAAACACTGCATTCAAAAAGTCGGGATGTCCATAGTGCAACCGTCCGCCGGCTTTGGCCATGATCCGCTGCGTCAATGTACCAAACGTTTGTTCCTTGCCCGCAGCAATGTCACCAAGCACGCCAATGTTCTCGCTGAAGATGTACTCGCGCGCACCAACGATCGCCACTGGCGGAGTCGCCGTCCGAGGGTCAGACAGCGCGTACATGCTGAATTCAGCCCTTATGGTGCTATTTTGGCCGCTTTCTTCATCATTCTCTTCATCTTTGTGTTCTTTTTTTTTTTTTAAAAAAAAAGAGAGGGGGAAATAAATGAGAAAAAGCGGAGATTCACATTTGGCGACGCGACTTTGTGCGATTGATCATATCACTTTTATCTCGTTTTTCTCCTTTTATCACTTTTTGTTCTTTTTGTTCTTTTTTTTTTCAATGCATACCTGATGGAAGGGAAGGTGACGTGGTCTCGAATTCGCGAAAGATGCTGCGGATCTTCAAAGCTTCTTCTAGATAATTATCTTGATTGGCGTCGACGAGCTGCAAGTATTCGCCGCGGGCAAAGATGATGGCGTGGTTTTGATTGTCGCTCTTTCCATCGCCGAGGATGGGATTGCCGGGTAGGCGGATGCGGCATTTGGGCTTGCGGCGGCCATTGGGCAGCTTTTCGCACGTGCCGTCCACGAGACACGAGTAAAACGTGGCACCCTCGGTGCGTGACGCGTTTTTTTCCTCGTTTTCGTCCTCGTTGTGGACAAAAGGCACCTCCTCAATGTAGGCGATCTCCAGGTGCGGGAATTCAGAGAGCAGATATTCGCAATTGTCGTTTTCTTCGTCGGTAAACCGCGAATAGCGCTGCATGGCGACGAGAAAGCGGAATTTGTGGTAGGCAAGGCGGTCGAGCTGGGCCTCGGTGGCCTGTGGTTGATCAATATTGCTCAATTCCGGATGCTCGACGCGGTGGAGGATCTTCAAGGCGCGCGCGTAGTTCATGAAGCCTGAAATTGTGCGATACAGCGTTTGTGCACGTAATGACGCCCATACACGCGTCCTCAGCGTGTATTCCGGGGCCGATGACTTGAATCCAATGCAATAGAATGGCAAATCGTCCTTGTCCTTGATGGCGGTGCTCAAATGGCGCGACGATGGAGGGCGGCGAATTGGGTGATCAACAGCCGTCACTGTTTGATCATCGCCGTCGTCTTCCGACAAATTCCCCTGCTCTTCTTCTTCTTCCTCGTCCTCCTCGGCAAGCACCTTGGTGTCCTTGACAAAATGGAGCCACTCGGCGTGATGCAATCGCTTGAGATATTCGAGCAACGTGACGCGCGTCGTGCTGTCCTCCTCGCGGATGATCTCGCGCAGCGACAACAGCATCTTCTCCGCGTAATGAGGTGTGAACACCGTGAATGTCGGCATATCAGGTACCGAATAAGGCTTGGGCACGTCGGACGCAAGACTTTGGGCGAAAAACGATAAACGGCGCTCGGCTTCGCTGTAGGCGGGGAAACATTGGTCTTTTTTGATCTGCGTGTTGCGGAGATCGAAAATGGCAGGCACGGACAGGCCGCGCATATTTTGTGTGCCTTGCGTACGGCCATGTTGGGTGCTCGTGGTGGAAACTTGGTCCAATTGGTCTTCTTCCGAGGCCGATGTCTTGTTGTATACCTTGTACATGAGCCATTGAAGATTACTGATGGATAATAGATGCTCGCGGTACATGGAGATGATGATGGCATTCCACAATTGCGAGCATGCCATCTTTTTGAGCGGGTCGGTCGCCGTGGTGATCTTTTGGTGCATATGATGCGGCAATCGCGCAAACATGGTGCGCCACGACGTCATGATGGAGATGCCCAAACGCATTGCTTGAGACACGGAAAAGACCGTGTTCCAAATGATGTACCAAAGATACGTGTCCAAAAAGAATAAGAGAAGTTCGACCATGAACATTAAAATAGTGGCCATCCATGGCATCACGTCGCACAGCCAGTCCTTGACGAGTGGGTCCGATCGGCACCCTGTGAGTCGTGCCGTCACCATCGTCTCCACGGCCTCGCTAAATGACAATGCCTGGAAAAAGTAGGTTTCCAGGAATTTGCACGCAAAAACGCATAGCCAGAGCAAAACGGACAAAAACCGGTCGTCGCCCTGCAAACACGGAAAGTGTGCGGTGAAAGCTTGCGTAGCTAGATGCCTGTGGGACCGGCCAAAGCGGAAAAGGCGCGCAGAGGGCACAATGGCAAGAATCAGCGTGACAATGGCGCCTAGACCTAATTGACACGACGCAAGGATCAGGGCCACAAGCGATTGATTATCCAAATACACAATGTAAAAGGTGGCGCCCACGTGCATGGCGCCAAGCAGCGCGAGAATCAAAAGACGCCAAGCAAGGATCTTGGTCACATGCGACCGCGTCGGCAGATATTTGAATTCGGCAATGGTGGCCAGCATGATGAGGACAATGGCCACGAGGCCGCCAAGCGCGACAATGGACAATTTGAGGGGCAATGGCGGGCTCCGCCGACGCGCATCGGCGATGTAAAAAAAGTCCATATTGGCCGTCATATAATACCAAAAGGTTGACATGTGCAGCACCCAGAAACGGGCAAAATTGGTGAATAAATGCAGCCACGAGCGTGTTTCGTAAAACAGCTTCCCAAACGCACTTTCCCAATCGATCATGGGGAGCGCGTCGTAGCGATGCTCGACAGGGATGTCCTTGAGAATGACGCCGCTCTGGCCCTTGAGCATGAGCTTGGCAATGGCGCGACGGTCCCAGAACAACTGATTCATGTCGTCATACCCAATGATGCTGTTGTGGTCCTTTTCGCGCCGGATATGCTGCCCGTGCACGAGAAGATACGATTGATCGCGCGCAAACGCGTACAATGGTGTCACCACCGTGTCCAGAAACGCGTTGGGCTGCGCACCGCGAACAGACCGCGCGTCCAGCGTGGCCCGTCGGTCATTGGCCAATCGAAAGATAAAACAGAGCAATTCAGGCATATATCGCAGCGTGCTTGCCTCGCCCCAAATCAGCAAAAACAGCGCCAATTGCTCAAGCCGCTGCACGTCGCTCAGTGCCACCATCATGGCCTGCCACTCTTGATTGGCCTGCGCCAGCAGTTGGTCCGTCGCATTCGTCTTCTTTTTTCGCCGTTTTCGCGCCGCGTCCGAGGCAGTGGGGTCTGAATTGGCAGATGCAGGTCGTGTATGGCGCAAATCGAGATCAAGTTGCGCGGCAAAGTACCACGTGCGATAATTGGCGTGCTCGCCGCCAATGTAATCGGCATGCAGTGTGCGCAATGCTTGTGTAGGTGCCATGCGCGCAGCGCGAGAGTCAAGCAGCGTCAACAAATAATCAAAAATATTGCAGACATTGTCGTGCTGGAAGCCGTAATGATATTCAAAGAATTGAAAAATGGCAGCCACCTGTGCTGCGTCGACAGGCGCGTCTGCCACGCACCAATTGGGGTATCGATCACGGTCAACTGGTGGCGGCGGCGGACCTCCTTTTCTCAGAAAAAAAAAGAATCAGCTTCATTTTTCCTCTCTCTCGTTTTTTTTTTCCTTGTTGGTCGCACCTCGGCTGCTGATGGTCTCTTCACGCGCCGATAAGGGTGTTTTAGGTAATTTTAACGAAGAACGTTTTGAGCGACGCGCGTCGCGCGAGTTTGATCTATAGAAACAAGGAGGTGAGTCGTCTTTATGCCTATTTTGCCCATTTTGCATGAATTTCATGCACGAATTGCATAACAATCACTCACGGCTGGTCGACCGGGGGACTGGATGAACTCATAAAAGTACAAATACAAGGACAGGATGGCTGTCTGCAAGGGAAAATGAGCTACTCGGGAAGGATGGGATGAAGACAATGTGCAACGAAAAAGTGAGATAAAAACAAAAAAAAAGTGCTCAAGAAAGGATCAAACAATAGGATGGACGGTTCAAAGAAGAGGAACAAGTGAAAAAAAAGAGACGTCGGCCATGGACGATGATGGATGGCCCCCCTCTCTCTTTCTCGAAGGGAACTCATTCCATTCCCTTGTCCAGGGTCAGGGGAAAAAAGCCAAGGACACAAATTATGTGTACGTGCGAGACGCGCCGTGGCCGCGCTAAAAAAAAGTCGCGTGCTCCCATTCTCTGCCTTCAATCTAGCCGTCCAGCCTTGGGGATGGGGGTGGAGGCGGAGGCACGATCTAAGATTTCAGATCTTTCCTTGCTTTCTCTCCCTGCATCGAGGCCCGAGCGTGATTAAAAGTAGCATTGTAAACGACAGAAAGGGGGGGGGAGGAGAAAAAGACTTTTTGAGTGGACTCAATGGCATGGCCATGGCACGGAGATCACGCGTTTATATGACATTTCACATTCCAAGAAAACAAAATTAAAGGAATCGCCCTTTCAGGGGAGCCCATAGGCCATCCAATGGTGGCCCTCGAAAGACCACCCACCCCCTGAATAATGTTTCCAGGTGCACGAGCCTCCAAGCATGAGAAAAAAACACTTGATCACTTTTTTTTTATTTTTTTGTGAATTTTGGTCGCGACAGCGCGTCATGAACACGTGATGGCAAGAGGACCAAGCCGCGCCTCGCAAAGGCTCTCCATGAGGCGGACTTATGAACCCACGTCGTGGGCAGGCCCTTTCCAAATTTGGCTCTCTAGGGCCATGGAGGTCTTTTTCACTACCTTTTTACCCGGACATCCCCTTGTCTTTTTAATTGTTCCAGATGTACCTGGAAACACTAGAATATGCTTCAATGTATTTTGAGACATGAATGCGTGCCATTGAACAGGGGAAAACGTGTCATAGATCAGTGGTTTCGGGGAAATTGACGAAATGGATCGCTCGACGTGTGTGCCATCATGCATGGAAATGAAAGAGTGCAGCGGTGTGATCCATTGCGCACGACTTTTGGCGATGGTCTCAATTGCATTCCATTGGGCGCGGCCCACCCGTGGGTGTGAGGAGGAGGTCGAGCGGACCCTGATCCATGGCCAAAAAATCACAAAACACCCCTGATAATGAAAAAAAAAGGGCGGTTGCAATGGTTGCGCTGATTGGCGGTTGCCGTGCCTCTTCCATGTTCCAAGAAACAAATCCATGTTGTGCCTCCTTGTATTTTTTTTATATAAAGGTACCCATGAAAGGCCAAAAAGAGGCAGAAAGTGTGACACAGGGATACGATAGCTAGCTTTTTTGACGTCCCCTCGTCGTCATTACGCAAGCGTTAAAAATAAAAAAAAAAAAAAGATGGGATCAATTTATTTAGAAAAAGTGAGCATGGCGATGGGGGGCCACGCTCTGTGGCAGGGCATCAGGCAGAGCATGGCCGCCTACTTTGTTTGGATGCCATATTCACGAGTTTCCATGGACGCCTCAGGTTACACAATCGGAGCGCGGTGGAAGAGGTGTCTCGCGAGCGGGTCAATTGAGTCGCCGGGGCCACAGAAAACGAATAAAAGTGCCAAATGGCGGTCGTTCTGTTTTCCATGCATCACTTTTTCCATGCGAAAATGAAATTGAGATGCTCCTTTTTTTTTAGGGTCACCCTTGGTTTCAGCATGGGAGGAAAGGGGAGAGCAAAAATATTAAAAAGGCACACGAATGTCTTTGGACGGAGTATGTAAAATAGGGTTCGGACAAAGAGGAACCCGTGCATGCGGCCAGGTGACACAGAATCTTTTCCTCCATAATTGACAGGAACACGTTAAAAAGGGAAACCTGGTGTTATTTTTATCTTCTTTTTTTCTCTTTGTCTCTTTTTTTCAGAAAAAAATGAAGTTTGCTACTCTTGTCTCTGTGCTCGCTGTCGCTGCGTCGTCCGTCTTTGCTCAAAACTACACCAATGGTGGTGTGTCCGTGACGAGCCCTGCCTACGGTGTAAGTCGAGCAAACAATGGCATGCAGGGACCTCCTTGCTCGATCCGATCCCTATCCCTTGGATCTTGTTTAACCTCATCCCGCGATTCTTTTTGTTTTTTGTTCTTTTTTTACAGGCTGTGTGGCAGGCCGGCACCACGCAAAACATCATTTACACCGTGTCGGATCCCTCGATCAAGACGATCCAAGGCATTGTCTTGTACGGTGGCGACCAAAGCAACTTGCAGCCATACCTCTTGATTGACGAGAACGTGTCCGCTAATGGCTCGTATGCCTGGGCCATCCCTAAGAACGTGCAAACCCAGACTTCTTGTAAGTGATAACATGAGACGAGAACAGGGGGAAAAAAAAAAAGAGGAATTGTTGCCAACATGCTTTTTTTGTTGTTGTTGCTCTTGTCCAGACTCGCTTGTTCTCAAGACCAGCTCTGGCACCACGTACTCGCCTTACTTTACGATCATGGGTGTGGCGACGGGCGGCATCAACACCACGTCCATTGATTTGAACAACCTGCCTTCCAAGACTGGCGCGTCCGCGTCGTCCACTGGCTCCGCCGGCAACAGCACCAGCAACGCCAGCACCAATGCTGGTGCCTCCGTCAAGGCCGGCGTCATTGGCGTCACGGGTGCCCTCGTGTCTGCCGCCGCCCTCTTGCTGTAATCGTATCTTCTCTTTTTTTCACTCTCTCTTTCCCTCCCCTCCATGTCTTTTTCATTCTAGCATGACCTAATGCATTCCATCCTTCCCATAATAAACCGTCGCCAAGGCCATCACCATTCATCCTTCGATGATCGTGGCACGCTCCGTGCCTCCTTTTTTGTCTTTTTTTTTTGACTTTCTGATTTTTTTCTCCCTCCCTCTTTGATCTGAAGAATGGGCATGAATGAATTGTTTCATTGTTCGTGCAGATGGATCAGAATGCAGAAAATAAAAAAAAGGGAGGGATCGGATCATGATGCCGTGGGATTGAGGTCCAAAATCCATACTGGTGCCGCCTCTGCCTGGACATTGGCGGCAGGCTCGTCCCTCTTGGAGTCACCTTCTTCCGACATGCTCTCGTCATTGTCCGAGCTTTCGACTAAAAGAAAAAAAAAAAAAGAAAAGGATCAGGGACACGCGCCAATAGGGGAGTTTTTCCATGCTTACATTTGTCTTCTGGGATGGGCTGCGTCGCATATTGCCAATAGAGCATTCCCCGTCGCATGCGCTCCTCGTCAGGGTACGGCTTCTCAAAGTCGGCTTTGATCTCACGGTTCATCAAGTCGAAATTGGGCGGTGCAGAGGTATATTTCGAGAGTTTGGACGCGTACGACAGCACGTCTGTGAATTGCACATTGGCTACAAAGAAAAGAAAAGTGAGCCTCGCATTCTAGTGCCCCCATGAGACCCGCCTTTTACCTGAGGATGCATATTCCGTGGCCTTTAATTCGCCCTTTGCCTTGTCCAAGATGACATCCAGGTCCTGACGCGCGGAATTGAGCTTGCCCACCATGGAAAGCAGTGTCTCCTGGTACGTTTGAATCTCGTCCTGGACCTGAATGATTTGTCGCTGGCGTGCCTGGTGCTCTCCGACTATAAAAAAAAGAGGAGGAAGGGGGACAATTGAGAAAAAGATGGACGAAATTTGAGCAATTGCGCGTACTTTGGTCAATGGCCTGCTGCAATTGCTTGTCGATCTTGATGATAGCCTGCATGTTGGCCTCGGGATTGTTGTGTGGATCGACATGGTTGGTTTGCGCGACGGTCAGCATAGACTGAAAGTACTTTTGCGTGGCCTGGCTGTATTTTGTCAAGAGCTGGTCCACTTGGTCACGTAAAGAAGAGCTCATTTGGTATATTGGACAATGCTCAAGCAAGAAAAAGAGGTACAAAACACGAAAGAGCGGAGAAAATAAGACCACCCTTCGGGCGCTTTTAAAATCGCGACAATCGTTGGCTAGTGTGTCAATGCAAAACACCTCTTCCGATTTTCTTTCTTTTTTTCTGCGATCATGAGCAAGAAGTTTGTCGTCTTTCGAAAGGACCTTCAAGGTGTTGATGCAGTAAGTCGCGTCTTGTTCATACAAAACGCGTCTCACGCACGTTTTGTCTTTTTTTTTTCGCTAGTACACGCGCCACAAGGCGCTGATGGCAAGCTATAGCCACTACTATTCCCCTGGCAACTCTTCCAAAAGCAAACCTGCGCCAAACCCCGAACTTGAAATCCTCAAAAAACATCACAAGTGCGCAAAAAAAAAAAAAAAGAAAACAAAAAGGAAAAATGCATGCATGTTGCCAAATACCCTTTTACTGACGCGCTTTTTATAGATTTATCCGCGATGACGACGACGACGACGAGGCTGCGGTAGCCTGGGAGCAGCGGGTTGCAAAAAAGTATTATGATAAGCTGTTCAAGGAATACGCGATCTGCGATTTGCGCTACTACAAGCAAGGCAAGATTGCACTGCGGTGGCGCACGGAGCCCGAGGTCGTCGAGGGCAAGGGTCAATTCATCTGTGCGTCGAACCGATGCTCCGAGGCGCAGGCGCAGGTCCCGCTGACCAGCTGGGAAGTCAATTTCGGGTACGTCGAGGACAACGTCAAAAAGAATGAGCTTGTCAAAGTTCGGCTTTGCCCCTCGTGCTCTGACATGCTCAATTACAAGACAATGAAGCGCGCGGTCAAGTCCAGGCGACGTGAGGAAAAGCGGAAGCGCAAGGAAGCCCTGGATGACGACGACAATGACGGCGATGACGACGAAAAGCGCGGCATCAAGGACAAGGATCGCTCCAAGCGACGCAAAGGCGACGAAAAAGGCGATGATGACCGTGATGAATCACTGGGTAAAGGGAGAGACAGAGGATCAAAACGCGGATGGCGTCATCTCACTGTTTTTGTATTTTGCTCAGATGCGGCGACACGTGACGCGTCCATTTGGAGCCTGCCCGTGGAACAGCGGCGCGAAAAGACTCGCGAGGAAGAGATCGACGACTATCTGGCTGACCTGCTGCAGTGATGTCGTTGATCGATTATTACAGAGGCATCAGTTGTTCATCCTTTGCAGCCATTTTTCGTCGTTTAAATAATACAATGTGCATATCAAAGTCGGCAATGCCGTCTGCAATTTCGCTGAATGCGTTGAAGCGCTGAATTGCCGTGGCGCTTCATCAGCAATAACAAGACAAATTCGAGTCGATTTTTTTTTTTTTTTTTTTTTTTTTTTGTATTCGAGATTCTCGTCACATGTGGTTTGGGGACATCGGGTCGATTTCTCGGCGAGTTAGCCTATCGGGGTCTTCTTGACCCTGATTTGGCCCTGAATTCATGCAAAATGCATTTTCTCAGGTCTGAATGATCCGATCTCCGAAAAAATTTGACATCGTCGGTGTTTTATGGTCATCATCCTGTAGTTCAAGTACAGTATAGGACTCGATGAACAAAATCCTGAGGACGTGCCCGGCATAAGGGAATAAGATATATTCTCTATTTTGAAGCGCACGCGACAAGGGCGCAATGTCTCAACGAACGTGACAGCTCAAATGAACCTGTGACCAAAAGTGGTGAAAGTGTCTATGTTTTGAAGAGATTGCGTTTAGATCTGGGCGAGTTGGCCATCAGTGTGCTCATTTTTAATAGAGTTCAAATGAATGATATGATATCGTGGTGTTCTGCGATTTAATTCCTTAAGAAAGAGAAAGAATTGATCACGAGGAGAGGCGTACAGTATGGTGTTTTGTTTTATTGCGGAAGATGGTTGAATCGACTTTTTTCATGCATGCCATCATGAATGATCAGGTTCATAAGTTTGTTTGCGTGTGCAATGCACGTCCATTAACAAATGTATTACAAAGGGATAAGATAAGACTATTTAAAAGGAGGAGAGGAGAAAAATAGAAAAAAAGGGCGCGAGCAAGGTCTGGTGCTCAAAACTCAGTGCCTGTTTTGAGAAATGAATGAGTGGGCACATTGAAACACGAGTAGAGAAAGGCGGCCGGCGCAGCACGCGGCGTGTTTTACCTCTGACGCTTGCGGTTTGGGTATTCATCGATGATATCGTCATCGTAGAACGCGCATTGATTCTTTGACGCGTAAAAATATAAAAAAAAGTGAGTATTTTGCGGTCGCGACGCAACATGTTTCTTCCTTACTTTATAATTGTAATTGTACACACCCACGATGGAGCAAGGAGAGTCGGGCTCCACCTAGGACACAGCAAAAAAAAAAAAAAAACGCGTGTCAAGTCGATTTTTTTTCACCATATCTGTTTTGTACCTGTTTCTTGGAACGAGTCTTTTTCTGCTCGTCGTCGTCTGGTTGCTCGGTGAGCTCGATAGTTGGATCGCGGCTGCTGGGTTCCGTGCGCGGAAGGCGTGCATACATTTTGAGCAGCTGCATGGCGCGCGCCTGGACGCCGAAGGGATCGGCTTCGTACGTCGACTCGATAATGATCTTTAGCACCTTGCCGAGCTTTGTGTCCTAGTTAAGACAAAACATCTGTGAGCTGGAGGTGATCTTTTTTTTTTCGCGTGAAAATGAATCAAGCGGCGGTAGGGGCACGTACGCGGATCAAATCAAATGTGACATCTTCTTCTTGCTCGATCAGCGCCAGCACGGCGTCGGCGTCTTCGAGTAGCCTGTCCTTTTGGTGTGTGTATCGGCGCAGCTGCTTGCGCAATTGCACAAAAGTGGCGAATTGATCAATGGTGCTTGCTTCGTTGGCAAGCGCATTGGTTGTGCTGGACGTGGACGCCTATAAAAAACAAGAAATGAGCAAAAGTGGCGTCAAAAAGGTCATTCTTACCGTGGGAGAGGCTTTTTTGGACGGCTTGCCCAAGGTTGCATTCAAGCCCGTATGTAATTTATCTAAATGCTCGCGTAGTTCTGTATGAAAATCTTCGACCTGAAAGAAAAAGCATTGTAAACATTATATGATCTCGTCTAGTCAGCCCAACAAAACTCTTGCTTACATCTGATACATATTTTTGGACTAGAATTGAAACAAAACGATTTAGTGCCTTGCTTTTTTCGTGCATTTGCATGCGTGTTTCTTACCAAAATGCTTGTTTTCAGGTGGATTGGACAGGACATAGTCGGCAAAAAAGTTCATCTAGCAACAATCATCAGCAAAGCGCGTCGCGGTGGGGGTCGTTGGGGCCAATCTTACGGTATTTTTCACTTGTTCAAAGGCCGACCATATCCGTTCGGGGTTACGCTTCTCGGTGAACTTGCGCAGCTCTGCGGCCATCTTGTCGTTGCGCGTCTCGGCATCCAGCCACTAGTTGAATGACCATAAAAATGAGCAAAACCCCATGTTTTTGTTGTCGGCTTACCTTTTTGTGCAAGAAATCAAGCTGACGGCGCATTGCATCGACAGTCGTTTGTGTCTCCTGGGCCGAGGTCGCTTCTTGATCTAATAATAGGAAGGATTGAGCCACCGTGCTGTCTTTTTGTTTAAAAGAGACGCGTGAGCGAGCACTTTACCAGTCGTCAGGCCGCCGCTGCGGCGCCGGCGTGTGACGTTTGGCTCGAGATTTTCTAGGTCGATGACAATTGGCTCGGTCTGCTTGGTTGTGACTTGGCGTGCGCTGGCTGCAAAGCGCATCACGTGGCAATTCTCATCGTAGCCCGTGTCAAAGGGATTCACATTGACAATGATGGCCTAGCATTGCATTAAATAATATAATGAAAATAAATTGAGTACCTGCACGCCGTTGCCTCTTTTTTTTTTTTTTTTTTTTTTTTTTTAGCCATCGCCATCAAAAATGCCCTTGAACAGCTCAGTCAGCTTGCTTTGGCGATAAGGCACCATATCTGGCCGCTACAATATCAAAAAAACGTGGTTAAATTTCCATTGCGCTCATCCGAGGACGACCATTGCGCGTTGCGTCGCACCTTGCCGGCTTGGATTTGTGCCTGATTTGTGCGCAATACATCCATGCATTGACCAAGGACCATGAGTGATTTGTTGATATTGCCGGCCTCCTTGAGTCGCACGCCTGGTATCATGCGAAAAACAAGAAACAACGCGTTAAATCGTATCCAACGCTGTGCAATGTATGTTTTACCCTCGCTCTGTGTGTTTTTGTAACGTTCGGAGCCCGCAAGATCGACAAGCGAGAGTCGTGCCAGGGTGGCATAAGACGAATCCTACCAAAAAAAAAAAGACACGTGAGACGCGTCGCGTCGCGCATTTGCGCGTTCTTTTGTACCTCAATCACGTAATCATCCTTGTCAATGGGGCAGCGCACGATGTGAATGTTGAAAATGCTGTGGCTGCGGCTGCTGGCATGATTCAAGAGCGTGGAAAACGCGGCGCGGTGCTTTTGGCCCTTTGCAACGATTTGATACGCGTCCTACAAGGCCCATTTCATTAGTCCATGACGCGCTCCGTGGTCCCCCTTTTTTGTGTAATTTTTACCTGAATGGTCTTGACTTTAACGTGTTTGATGCCGGAAATGTACTTGCAACCGCTCTTGTACTCGTACTTTAGGGGCAGTGCCGAACGCTTGGCAACCTCGGGCGATTCGAGCAAGTCGTACACCTTTTCATTGTACACCTCGGCAAAAGAGAGCCAAAGTCCATATTCAAAGTCGGGATTGACCTCCAATTCTATGTCCAGGATAAAAAGAATGAATGTCAGCGCCATTGGGGGGATGCAAGCGCGCTAAACTTACGATCATCAGGCGCGTCTGTTGTCTAAACATGTAAAAAAGGAGGTGATTTCTGTGAGTGTGATTGCATGGCGCGTGTCGCGTCGCTCTTTTTTTTTTTTTTTTTAAATGGCATACCATAGCAATATCCTCCAGGTCGCCATTGATGAGATGGCGATTTTCGCTTGCTTCGTCGTCGTAGGCCTGAACGGAGCTGTGCATGACGGGCATAAGCTTTGTGTTGCCAATGTGTGGCTGGAGCGCGTGAAAGAGCGCGTTGAGCGTGCGGTAGACGAGGCCAGGCTGGTCTGTGTGGCCGAGCATGGTGTGTGTTTTGCCGGAATTCGTGACGCCATAGGCAAAGATCAGCGCATTGTTGCCATTGACAAACGATTGTAGCAGTGGCGCCATTGTCTCTTGATACAGCTGCTCTTGCGACGTGTCTGTGAATACCTTGGAGAATTGATATTGCTCCGTGGCTCCTTTGCGTGTCCGGAATGCCGACGAATCCTAAAAATAAAAAAACAGGTATTGAGTCGCTTTTTTCTTTTTCTTTTTTTTTTTTTTTTTTTTTTTTTTTTTTAATTTTTTTTGTTTTTAAAAAAACCCCAGGGGG
>KV441876.1:314909-341525 GCA_001650995.1 Gongronella sp. w5
GGTCCTTTTTTTTTTTTTTTTTTTTTTTTTTTTTTTTTTTTTTTTGTAAATTTTGTCGATTTCAAGCTAACCTCAGGCGGTACGAGTGACACCGTAGCGTCGTCGAGTGGGGTAAAGTAAGACGAGGCATAGGCGCGTGTCGTGGGATGAGGTCGGATACGAAGGTATGCCTACACAAGCACAAAAGTGAGAAAAAATGCGAGGCGAGGAAAAAATCAAAGGAAATTGCACGCCAATATTCGCGTCATTTACCTTGACAGGGTGACAGTCAGGTGTTGTTGTGGGCGTGGTGTCGTTTGCTTGCTTTTTGCGCGCGGGGCGGGCGTGCACTCGCTGGAACGCAGTAGCGGCTGCCTGTGTCTTTGGCCATGACGACGTGGATCGTGCTTTGCTGCTGTTGGGAGGACTCCTGTCAAAGAATTACAGGTAAGAATCGCATAAAGCGCGAAAAAAGGCGCATACCTTGTCATGAATAGCAATACGGCCTAAGGCGGAGGCAAAACGTGAATGAAAAGGAAGAAAAAAAAAGGGGGAAAAATACGGTCCACCAAGAGCCAAAAAAAAAAAAAAAGCAATTTCAAAGGCCGGGCGGTGTTTGAATTACAGGATGAAAAAGGGAGGGCTTTTTTTTTTTTTGATCTTTCTTTCTTTCATTCTTTGTTCTTGCACTTTTTCACCATGGACTATGCGACTGCGCCGTTGCAGGCGCTGCTTGTGGATCACGCAGACGGTGAGCAGCTTGTCAAGTATGTTGATCAGCTCGCGCAGCAATTTGACTTTGCCGAAGACGAGACGACGCGGTATGGCACTCTGCAACTTCTGATCCCTGTGCTTGAGGCATATGTGCAGCAAGGGGGTGCTTTTCACCAGCAGCACGCGACCGAGGTGCTCCGTCCAATTGTGTTATCGACGCTTGCGCACAATGCGATGATTGCGACCGAGAGTCTTGCGCTTGTGACCAAGGCGGCGTGCCAATTTGCGCTTGCATCTTTGGTCCAGGACGGTCACGCCGACAAGGACAAAGACGCGACGGGCGCTGCGGACGACAAAAAGGAGCAAGAAATGACATTTGGTCACGGGCTCTTGCGCACGCTTGTGGGCCAATTGATACTTGTGATTGATATTGAGCCTGATTTTGTGGATCTTGCGCCTTTGGACTTTATCGACGAACTGGTGGCGCAGAAGCAATTGCCCTTTTACGCGGACATCAAGGCGGACGTGGCGAAACTGAAGCAGACGTGCCAGCGCAGGCACAAATCGCGTATTTCGATGCTCAAAGATGACGATGATACATCGAGCGACGAGAATGATGACGATAATGAAGATGGTGGCAGTATTGCGACAGGGTTCTCGTTCAACACGCTCTCGTCCATGGGCGCGCCCAAAATGACGCTGCAGGATTTTTCCCAGCTTGGTCTCCTCGACCTGGACGCCTGTATCGACACCCTCCTCCAATTCGTTCAGGATGCCATCGATTCGGAAACCACGCCCAATGCTGCCTTGACCGCCTGGATCGACCTGCTCCTCGTAATTGCTATTGCCATGCTCCCTTGTACCAACATGGCCGTTCGCAACAAGCTCATGAACGCCCTCGTGCCCCTTGTCTTACAATGGCAGCTGAACAATCGCCCTCAGGACCGCACCACCCATTACGATGACGCCTGCAAGGTAAAAAAAAAAAAAAAGGGAACAATGGAGGCCCTTTGGAAGCAATTGAGAATGAATGGAGGGCAACTGGGATGAATGGAGAACAATAGGGATGTACGGCGGACAACAGGGACGTACGGAGGACAATTGGGACGTACGGAGGACAACAGGGACGTACGGAGGACAATTGGGACATACGGAGGACAACAGGGATGTACAGAGGACAATTAGGATAAACAGAGGACAATTTAGATGAATGGATGTCAAAACTCATCTCGTTTTTTCTCATTTTAGCTCCTGTGGAAGCGAATCCTGCAGATCTATGGCTTGCCTGCGACGAATCTGATGCGCATGGAGACGTATGGTCTGATTGCCAAGTTTTTTGATCTGTTCTTTGGCCTTGAAACCACCAATTTGGACGCCACCGAGCCGCGCATTGCCCTGGATCTTCGTTTTGACAGCGACTTCTTTATCATTCTGCAGGTAAAGCGACACGGGTGACGCGACGCGACGCGACGCGATGTGCTCATGGAGCTCACGTGGTCATTTTTCTCTTCCTCTCTTGTTTTTAGAGTGGCCTGCGTAGCGACGACTCGCTTGCGCGCAAATACGCGTCATTTCTCTTGAAAAGAGTGATTGACTTTTGCCAAAAGTACCCCGACTGCCTGCCGTCGTCGATGGAGGCGTGGACGGCGTACTTTCAATGGGATGCGGCGGCCGCGGATCAATACGAAGAAGTTTGGGACGAATGGTTCCTTTTGTACGATTTGATGCATGAGACCGAGGTGCATTTGGTGATCCCTGTGCTTCCGCGATTCGAGCACCTGATGGCTGCGCAGCCTGCATTGCACACGACTTGGTGGACGCTGTTGATCTTCCGCGGTCTCAATGGCGAGATCAACAATGCGCAAAAGTACCTCTGGGACTATTTGCTCACGCGCAAGGAGCCCGACACGCTCAACAAGATGGCCTCGCAGCTCGACTTTTTCTTCACCACCCTCT
Source organism: Gongronella sp. w5 (assembly GCA_001650995.1). Classification (NCBI taxonomy): domain Eukaryota; kingdom Fungi; phylum Mucoromycota; class Mucoromycetes; order Mucorales; family Cunninghamellaceae; genus Gongronella; species Gongronella sp. w5. The sequence continues at coordinate 317,559 of KV441876.1, forward strand.
GGAAATCCATTGACAACACCTCTCTCTTTGGCGTCGCGTCCCTTGGCACCATGGTCAGCCCCTTTGGCGAACACGTCAAAGAATTTATCACCAATCTCGTCTCTAGCTTGGAGGATGCGACTCTCAAGGTAAGTGTGTTGAGAAGGGGAGCGAGAAACGTAGAGCGCCAAGAAAAAAAAAAAAAGAGAAATGAACACTTTCGTTTTCAATTTTTTTTTTTCAAAAATAGACGAAATTCATCCAGCAGATGATCCACCATCTCTGCCACGTGACAAGCAGCCACATTTTGATTCTTTACACTATGGAGGGTCTTGCCGAATGCGACGCGCACGCGTGCTGGGGCCCCGAGGAACTCAAATCACTGCGCCACCTCGTCGATCGCCATCGACACTTTGACACGCCCAGCCGCCGCCGCTTCAATCGCAAATTGGGCATTGCCGCCTTTGTCCGCTTTGCCGATCCGGCCGCCCTCAACTTCTCGGACATGGCAAAAACCATCTCGTCGCTCATCACGGACGTTGGCGTCACTGTCAAAGATCAAGATTTCAATCTCATCCGCACCTGGCTCGTCGAAACCGCCGCCAAGACCATGTCCGTTCAAGAGATGACACAGCACCTAAAGGACCGCATCAGCGCCTACGTGGAGGGCGACATGGATGCAGGTACGACAAAAAAAAAAAAAAAAAAAAAAAAAAAAAAAAACCGGGGCACTTATTGGTTTTAATTCATTTTTTTTTTTTTTTGATAGACATTCCTGCGGCTGTGGTGCAGAACCAAGCCTTGGTGTTGACGCGCACGATGCTGTTCTTCATGGCCGATGATGCAGGCGTGGTGAGTGAGGATCGCGTTAAATCGTTGCTTTCGACGTTTTCGAACAAGATCCAGAATGACAAGATGCCTGTGCGCACGTTCAATCGCCTTGCCATCCTGCTCGCCATGCTCTGGGAGCACGTGCCGCAGTGCTTTGCGCTCGCCAACGGGGCCGATGCCTCCAACACTGGCGCAATCGACATTACCGAGCTGCTCGCGTGGTCCAACGACGCGTACACGGCTGTGCTAAGCCGCGCCGATGCGCAGCTCCTTACCAGCGACAAGGACACCGTCACTGAGGATGTCCTCGTCCACGTCTTGCTTGCTATTACGCGCCGCATCCTCAGCAAACAAGGCGATGCCGACAATTCCACCAAAAACACCATTTTGCAACGCTACCACGAGCGCATCCTGGCCTTACTTGCACTCGACAACAAAGGTAAGATCAATTGGCTTTTTACAACGTGGCAGAATCAAAAGATACACGCACTAACATATTTTTATTGCTTTTTTTTTTTACGGCTAGATATGCTCGCCAACAAGGAATTGGCCAAGATCACTCACCTTCGCTTCCTCACGTTGCTGTACCGCCTGGCGGCGCAATGGGAGACGGACGCGTTGCCGTGTGATGCCGCGATCATGGATATTTTGATGAAATTGCCGCTCAAGCGCATCCCCGAGCTCGTGCGTTTCCGCACGTGGGGTGACACCACGGCCAACTTTACGCGCGCCAAGTGGGAGGCTCTTGAGAGCATTGTCTTGTACAGCGTCAAGGTAAAAAAAGAAAAAAAATGGAATAATTGAAAAATGGACACCCCTGACGATTTTTCGCCATTTCTTAGATTCACGGCACTGGCAAGCAGACATTTGACCCTGAGCACATGTTCTCGATGGCGATTGACGAGCTTGAGAGCGCATCGGACGCTGGTGCGGAGACCATCATCGATTGCATGGCGGCACTGCTGCAATTGCCATGGGAAAAGCAGGTCAACATGGTGTCCATGGCCGTCGACTATGCAACGACCATTTTGCGCGAGTACATCAACAGCTCCAAGATGTTCCCCTTGCTTATGGGCGGCATCATTCGCATGATCATCCAGCCCGCCGTCCTCATGCAAACAGATCTCAATGAGGACGATGGTCCTGTCAAAAAGGTACATGAAAAAAAAAGAAAATGTGAAAAATATGTGCGGAGGAGATTGATTGCGTGGCTCACGCCCATGCGCGCGCGTTTTCTAGGTAATGGATACGATTCTCGAGATTGGCGACTGGCGACCTTTTATTGTACACGACACGGCCAAGCTGCTGCACGCGTTCTGGTCGACACACACGCCCGCGGCGGACGCGTCCATGTTGCAATATACCAAGGAGATTGCCAAGCTGCTCGTGTTTGGCCCGCCTCGCGAACGCAGCGACCAGCGCCTCGATGCCGCTCTGTATCGCAAGTTGGCGTCACAAGACACCCTCGAAGAATCGGATGGGTACGAAAAAATAGAAAAAAATAATGCGTGACAAGAAAGCGATGCTGATTCTCTTTCTTTCTTTCTTTTTAAAATTTGACGCGCCAGGACGGCAGCCATGGTGCTGAATCAGAATGATTACGTCGTGCGCGTGTTGATGACAGACTTGCTGCTTCGTCTGGACCCTGAGAACTCGCAGCAACACGCAGTGGCCATTGGCGTCCTTGATCAATTGCTTTCTATGAACAGCATCGACAAGGAGGAACTGTACGACGTCATTTATAATAACACGGCACGTCATCGCTTCAAGTTGCGCTCCTGGATCAGCATGCTGCTTCTGCACCGCTCCTTGGACAATGAACAGGCCGGCATCTACATCAAGCGCATTGTCGAAATCCTTGGCAAGGAAACAAACGTGTCTGTCCGCGCCTACATGGAGGTAAAATGGCCAAAAGTACAAGACGCGAACGAGCCCATTCACTTTTTTTTTAATTTTTGTCGAAAACAGTGGATGACGGTGCGCCTGCTGCTGCGGTATCCCAATCACCTGCCGATTTTGTATGAGCTCTTGGAAAATCCCGGCAACAAGCCGTCGTTTGCAGTGTCGTTGCTGACCATCACGCTCCCACTGGCCGCAGCCATCGACGAATCGGTCGCGGCCGACTATTTCAACAAGGTAAGCCACTTGAAGCGAAGAAGGGGGAAAAAAAAAGAGGAAAAATACACGCGATTGACACGCTTTTTTTTATTTTACGCGCAGATCTTTGTTCTTTTGGTGCCGTGGCTAGTGCCAAATCATTACACGGTGCGTCTTTATGCTTACACGTGCTGGACCAAGTCGTGGCGCGTGTGTGAGGAGCGTGGGTTCTCGCACGGTCTCGAATCCAACACAATTGTGTACAATCTCAACCGATTCTTGGCCTTGCACTCGGATTACACAAAGATGAAGGACAAGGTCCAAGACCAATACTACCTGAGCCAATTTGACCCGCTGCTCGACTACAATTTGGAGTTCATCTTCCGTGAATTCCCTCATACATACAACATTGCCGAAAACGAACGCATTGGCTCAGTAAGAGAGCCCAAATTTGCCCCATGTTGCCCTCTGTCTCACCCATTTTTTTTTTGTTTTAGCGCGCCTTTGTCCGCGTCAATGCGGCGCCGATCCCGGATTGTCCATTCAGCTTGCCGGAGCGCCAACGCCTGTACACGTCGTCTGATCCCATTGAAGAGCTTGTCGACGACCAATCGTTCAATCAGGCCGACAAGGACCGCCTCGACGAATCGTATCAAAAGAAGATCACGCCATGGGAGGTCATGCTTCAGACAGACATTGACTTGACCAAGTCTCTTGTCACAGAAAAGGTAAAAAAAAAAAAAAAAAGAAAAGGAATTTTGCCTCTTGACGCGTTTTTTTCTTCTCACGGACGCGCTCTTCCACTAGAAACGTCGCAACGACATTATTGTCGTGGCCAGCTTGATTGACCGTGTGCCCAATTTGGCTGGCTTGTGCCGCACGTGTGAGATTTTCAACGCGTCGCTGCTGATTGTCCACTCGCTCAAGGTAAAAATAGACCGTGCAGAGTTATTATTGCCGGCAAAATCTCACACGTGTGTTTTTTAGGTCAAGGACGATCCCTATTTTGCCTCCATCAGCGTGTCTTCCGAGGTATGAAAAAAAAAATTGACGCGAACGCGTGGTGTAACCCCGGTCCCCGGTTTTTAAAAATAGAAATGGATGCCAATGGCCGAGGTCAAGGCTCCCGACCTTGACAAGTTCCTGCTGGAGAAGAAACAGGAAGGCTATGTGCTGTGCGGCATGGAGCAGACGACCAACAGCGTGAAGCTTGGCGATTACGACTTCCCCGACAAGTGCGTGCTGCTACTGGGCAAGGAAAAGGAAGGCATCCCGGCACACCTCTTGCAACTTTTGGATCAAGCCATCGAGGTGCCTCAATACGGCGTGATCCGGTCACTCAATGTCCACGTCACGGGCTCCATCTGCCTCTACGAGTATACAAAGCAGATTCAGCGACGACAACAGCAAGCCGCCTTTGCGCCACCTGCTCCCCCCTCTTAATTCATTTCTTTTTTTTTTCCTACTGCTATGGCATTTTCTACTGCGCATTCTTCCCTCTTCATTCCAATCGCTCTTTTCTCCTCTCTTTTCTCTGTTTCATTTCTCAATGACATCATGTCTTGGCTTCTCAGCAACACAAATTGCTTGACTTGCTTGATGCAATGCATATAATAAAGCAAGACTTAAACATGAGCCCCAGACGCGTAAGAAAAAAGAAAAAAAGAAAAAAAAGACGGACACTCGTCGGAAGTCCGTCCGTGCAGAAGAATGGAAAACATGACGTCATGGATCGACGCCAAGGAGAAACGCGTGACGCTGACGTACCAGCTTTTAGGCGCCGCGCTATGCTATATTTGGCATGCGTGCCAAGTCTTTGGCCAAAAAACTATAAAAAGTGACGTTTTGCATGTTTTTTTTTCTTTCTTTCATTCCAACATTTATCAATTGAACCAATTCATCATGCCAACCACATCGTCATCTTATGCCAAGCGCCGCCACCGTGTGTCCCTTTCAAGCCAGGAAGGAAGCAAGCGTGAAGAAGTGCACGAGGTCCTGCACGCCATCAAAGAATCCGTGAAATCCACTGTCAAATCCATTGGCGCGCCACGCGACAGCCACCAAGTCAAGCGTCCTCAGGATGGCAAGACCAATCCCATGGAATGAAATTGACCCGCATCCCCCAATTCCCCTGTTTCACTTTCATAAATCATAAATAGGTCTTTTTTGCATCTTGACTCGCCTTGTAAATAGTTATTAATTAATCACGAGAATAAAATGTTTTTTTGCACTACGTTACCGTGGATGTGCCTTTTTATATTATAGTTATGATAGCTGCGTCGTTCAGCATGATATCATGGGGTTATTGTAATTAATTTAGAGAAATATGATAGCAAAATTTGGAGGCGTCTCGGAATAATTGCTGCATGATTTGAGCAAAATAACGAAAAGCTCGAAATACAGCGATTTGAGGTGCAGTTTATGACAGACATCGCCAAGCGATCACACGTCATTAATTGTGCAAGGTTCATTCCTCGGACGCTCGAAGTTGCAATGTGAGCAACTTTTCAGGCACTTTTTACATTAGAGCAAAACTCACTTTTTGAGCGAAATTATCATACCAAATACTTGAAATTCAGAAATTTGAAATTTGGGTCGTACGGACGCGTGCCATCGTCTTTGTTCGTTTCAACTGACGACGTATGACCGCATGCAAGGACAACAGAGCCTAAGGGAACAGGGGACCGTGTCGTCAGTCATATCTTCTGTGCCACAAGGAGGTAACTAAGTAAGTAAATGGATCATTTTATTGTGCACGCGCTATCCCAGGGACATTTCATTGTGCACACGTCATGCATGGGCACGCTGGTCACACACAAAAAGTAATCAATGGCGCGCATTTCGCTCTTGAAGCGTTGTATCAGTCGTATCTGGGCTAAAAAGTGGTGTCTAAGCGAGCAAAAGGCTCATTTCATCGTGTACACGCCATGCAAGGATTCGCAATTGCCCGCGTCGCTCATGCCTGCTCAGTCTTTCCATTCGCTTCAAAAACGAACCTTTTTGATCATTTATTTTATCATTTTGTCAAGGTCTAGTATGATGTTGAGTACAAGGGAGAAAGGGAAGACGGTATGCATGTGTGGGGAACTAATTGTATTGCGCATTGATCAGCTTGGCAATCGTCTGCAATTGGATGTTGCTTGTGCCTGAGAACACCGAAAAAACGCGGATTGTGAGTGCCATTTAGCGTCAAAAATGCTTTTTTGTCTCTTTCTTTTTGCTTTTTTTTTTTTTTTTTTTTCCCTTCGTAAATAGCGCCGATCTTGGCATCGCGGTAAAACTTCTCCACACCCAGTTCGCGCGTGAAGCCGACGCCGCCACACCACTCAATGGCCTTGCTGGCAGCCTTTTCGGCGACCTGGCTGGCGTACAGCTTGGCCATGGCAGCTTCCTTGATAAAGTTCTTGCCCTCCTCCTTCATGCGTGCGGCATTGTACGTCAACAGGCGCGCAGCCTCAATCTCCACGGCGACTACAAAGAAAAAGCGTGTCAAAGGCGCGTCGTGTCAAAAAAAATTATGGGCAAAAATGCTGCTTACTCTGGGCGTATTGGTGCTGCATGCCCTGGAAGTCGGCAATGCGAGTGTTGAATTGCTTGCGTTCAAACATGTAGGGCAGGGCAATGTCGTAGCAGCCCTGGGCGAGACCGAGCATTTGCGCGGCAATGCCGATGCGGCCCTCGTTCAAAATCTCGATGGCGTACTTGTAACCCTTGCCGACCTCGCCAAGCACGTTCTCCTTGGGCACCTTGATATCGTCAAAGTTCAGCACGCATGTCGACGACGCGCGAATACCCAGCTAGTTGATGAAAAATAGGGATATGTGAGCTTCTATTTCGACAAAACGGTGTTCAATTTTTTACCTTGCTCTCCTTTTTGGCAACCTGGACGCCCATTTCCTTTTCAACGACAAAGCAGGTGATGCCCTTGTAGCCCTTGGAAGGATCACTATCAAAGGAGACGCGTCAATTGCATAAGAATGCCGTTTTTCGTTTCTTTTTTTCTTTGACTTACACGTTGGCAAAGACCAAAAAGAGATCGGCCTCGCCCGAGTTGGTGATCCACATCTTGGAGCCATTGAGCAGGTAGTGGTCGCCCTTGTCCTCGGCACGGGTTTGGAGAGCAAAGGCGTCAGTGCCGGAACCGGCCTCCGACAGACAGAAAGAACCGACGGTGTCCGTGGCAAGGCGAGGCAAGTAGCGCTGCTTGACGTCGCTGTTGCCGTACTTGCGCACAAGCGTGCCAACAAGGGTATTCTACAAAAGAAAGAAAAAAAAACACGCGTCAAACACGCGTTTTTCAATCGTTTTCACGCGTTTCTTTTTCTTACCTGGACATCGCACATGACACTGACGGACGGATCGACCTTGGCAAGCTCCTCAATGGTGATGATGGCCGACGTGAACGAGCAATTGGCACCGTCGTACTCCTCCTCGGTCTCAATGCCCATGAGCTAAAAGTCAAAAAGGAAATAAGCCTTTTTGCCTTTCCATGGTGGTGTTGCGACTTACACCTTGATCAAACAGACCCTGGATGACGGCCTTGTCCATCACTTCATTGGCATCCATCTCGGCGACCTTGGGCTTGACGACCTCTTGCGAGAAGCGAGCCACTATGCAAAAAAGTCAACACGATCCAGCTCTGTCGCGTCAATTGTGCTCCAAACACTTACCGGCGTCCTTAAGCATCAGCTCCTCCTCGGTAAACGTCTGCAAAGACGCGGGGGCAAGCGAGCGCACGGCGCTGTGAGCAAAGGTTCTGCGATAAAACAAGAAAAAGTCGAATGAGTTTGTCGTGCCTTTTTTCCCACGGCACGCGGGTTATCGTCGGTGCCTGTCAAGGTTGCTTTGACCAAAAGGACCCTTACCGCTTGGTGAGAGAGCGGGTGGCCAAGCCAGAGACACGGAAAGCAGAACGCAACATGATACACAAAGAGTCGAGAAGGGTGAAACAAAAAGAAAAAGGAAAAAGAGAAACAAAAAGGGGCAAAAGATCGATGTAAAAAAAAAAAGAGCAAACCCATTGCGCCCCCGCCGATTCCAAAGCTTCACATGCAAACTTTAATTGGTTCGTTCTCGCGGCCCATTGGCCAAAGCCCGCTTTACCCCGCATTGCACAATAATCAAAAATGCCACAATTGCCGTGTTCCATGCGGCCCACTTTTTATGCGCTTCGCTCTCAGTGGCCCTTTGCTTCACTTTTGCTCTTGTTGCCAGGCAAATGACAAAGCATAAAGCACATAACAAGAAATTACGGCATCCTTTTTATAAAATCGCTTTATTTTCTTTTTGTCGTCACTCGGTTTTGAATCGCTTTTTGACAAATCGCTTGCCGGCAAACACTACGGCCACACTGCCTAATGTCCATAATATCCCAACGACGAGCTCAATGTGCTGTTGTTTGCGCGATGACACCAAAAAGATGCGCACCGATGGTTCATCCCACCTATTTTTGAAAAAAAAAAGACAGCAAGATCAGATTGGCGTCGCATCTTCTTTTTTGGTGACACGACTGATCCGTCCTTTCCCTAGCGCGTGTGTGTCAACCGAGATGTGACGTGACGAGCAAATTGAGTGACAACTTACGTGCTTTCGGTGAACGTGGGCTGCGTTGGGTCGGCAACGACCATTTGGCCGCGTGTCTCGTCGAAATAGAGACCAGTGCCGTATGCCGGATGATAGTACGTCATGGACACGGTGCATTGCTGTCGGAAGCAATATTGGCCGCTTGGGCAATCGGCAATACTTTGGCATTGCCTTGGCGGCTGAGTTCCGGCGTGCCCATTCACAAGACCGAGGTAGCTGAGCACGAAGCGTGGAATGTCCTGCGGCTGCGGGTTGTTGAATGTGTACACCGAAGAGTAATGGCTAATGCGGCCAATGCCTGAGACTGAAAAAGAAACACAAAGATTAGTTTTTTTTTCTTTTTCCACGCGATGCATTGCCCGTCCTTTTTGTTTTTTTTTTTCCTCGCGTCGCTTACCATTGAAGAATTGCTGCATGTACGCGCACGAGAAATTGGCAGACAGGCAGTCGAGCAACTCACTGATTAGATTGCAATTGGCGGTGAGATTGCCCCCACCGGTTGCCGTGCCATTGGGTGCGCCAGCAAACACATTGTCGTACACCGTGCGCGCCGACGCTGTGGCAAGCCCGCAAATCGTCGTTGTCAGTGCCTGGTTGTTCATCTGGTCGTCAATGTCGCTGTTATAATAGCTGAAAAAAAAAAGAAAAAGACGGAAAAATGAGCGTGAGTGCCATTTGCGCGTCCTTTTTTTTTTTTGTTCAATTTGTACCTGTTCATCTGCTTTTGGTAGCCAGTGACGACAGCAGCCTTTAGCTTTGGGTTCTTTTTGAGAAAAGACATGGCGCTGCTGGGCGGAAGGCGGCGCTGGACGCCGTCGCTGTAAGCAGGTTGGATAGGCACGTTTGTCTCATTGTTGTGCGACACGAGTTGCTGGACGAGGTCGCCACTGACACTAGGGTCGTCGACGTGCGCCCACAGGCCAATGTCCTGCACACCCGTCCCAATGGATCCAAATTCAAGCACTGTGTCCAGATTGGCGGCATTGAGCCGCTTGAAGGCGAGATTTTGCACGCACGGCAACGTGCACGGTGCATCATCGTACTGGCATGCCGATGCACGCGTCCCGTTTGTGCACACAAATGGGCCCGAAATGTCTTGTAAAAATCGCTGCGACCCTGCAAATCCCCATGGTTCCGCTGTAAATGCCGTGAACAGCACATGCTTGTTTGCTTGTGACAATGGTTGCGGCGACTGGCCAAAAAAAAAAAAAAAGAACGAAGAGATGGTCAAGACAATTGCTTCATTTTTTTGGATTTTTTTTATTTTTACCCTGCTGAGCGCGTCTGCGACGGCGAGTAGCGTGACGAGGCCCGATAGGCTGGAGCCGATGCCGACAGTGAGGTCGTGGAAGAGCGAATTGCTATCCATGGCGGCGGACAGCACGACAATGGGCTTTTGGTCGTCGGATTGGATGTCGCTGCTAGGTGTCGAGTACACGGACATTCCGCCCACGGGCAAGCACCACCCGCGCCGCAGACACGTCTCCGCATTAACGGCCGCCCACATCATCAGATTAAAATCGACCGCCTGTAGCGGATAATTCACGTAATTGCGCTCCTGGTTGTCCTGGACAGCCTAAAATTAGTAAAAAAGAGAAAAAAAAAGAGTGAATGGACGCGTTTTCTCGGCCCATTGCGTCGTTTTACCTGCATGATGGTGGTGTACACTTGTGTCGATGGCTGATCAAAGGGTTCAATGGCAAAAATAGGCAGATTGAAAGATGCTTGCGTGATCTCTGTCGCCTAAAACGAGAGAATCGAATAAATTGAGACGCGTCGCGTCGCGTCACACACTCTGCACGCCCTGAAGATTCATCTTTTTCTTTCTTTTTACCTGTTGATTCCACACGTATGCATTGGGATCGGACGCGTACAGACCAAAGGCATGATTGGGATTGACAGAGTCGGGCGACCTAAAGCTAGCTGCGCTTGGCACGTGCGACGTGCCCCATTGAACAAGCAAACCAGTGACACGGCCGCTGTTCTCCAATGTCGCGATGTTGTCTCTATAAAATGCCAATGAATACACAGCCAATGGCATCCCGATGCTCTGTTTTCTTACAAGGTGAGGAGACTGTAGGGAAGAATGATCGCAAACGAGTCGTCCAGCGACGTCTGCAAAAAGGTATCAATGTCGCTTTGGCTATTTACAAGGTACAAGACGCCGCTGCCCGTATGAGGTGCTGGAGGAAAGCCAAAAAAAATATATATATGAGGGGAGACTTGTCAGTGTGTCCTCGTACCAAGTGCCTCGCTCTTTCTTTTTTTATCCAATTCATTTTTTACCTTGGCACCCAAGAGTCGATGTGCTATTCAGCAGCCGTGTGCACGGCCAATTGTTGAGATTCGTGTATATCATGGGGTACACGGTGCTACCCATATCCTGGCCTAAAACGAAAACAAGGTGAGAGCCAGCCCATCCACACAAAACACCCGAGAAAACACGAACCTGCAACACAAGCGACCCAAATGCCCACAAGCCATACAAGCAGGTGCATTGGTGTCATTGCAAGGGGGGACGACAAGTGGCAAGAAACGGGAAAGAAAGTACAACTGCCCAAACTCCGCCCTTTATGACCCCGAAATGACGCGCGCGTGCCCCATTTTCGCTGCAATTGAGTGAATTGTCCTTTGGTTTCATCTTTCGTGAAGTGATAGCGTGCCCAGCGTATCACAACAAGACCAAAAAACGAGTTAGAGCTCAAAAAAAAAGACCAATGCTTGTTTTGCGCGAAAATGTGAGCCGCGACGCGCTGCAATGCGTAAAAAAAAAGATAACCACGCGACGTGGAACCCTCATTTTGGCCCCATTTAATTACTTTCGCTCGTGGTGAGTTTGTGTATGCGTTAAATCACAGCACTATTTTATACTTTTTTCCAATTTTACGCTTTAAAATGCTTTTTATCATAAAATGTGTTTTCCGCGGTATAGATTTCAATTGTAACACGCTGCATGGCACTTTTATTGACATCGTAGACATGCTGGGGGTAATGTGCCAAAATATTGAAGATAACTTAGATGGTTGTCGAGAAAATGGTAATCACCTTCATCTTTATAAGCTTTCGGCCGTTTGTCAATTGTATTTCGATGCACCAGTGCCATTCAGTGACGTTTTGACGCTTTGATTCGACTCTTCAGCCTGTTCGTGTTCGAATGAACCCACCCTGAGGAGGATCGAGCCACTGGATGGCGCGCAATGGCAATTTTCAAAAATGGCGATTTTGCCAAGAGGTACAATCGCAAATTTGAAAGATGCAAAATTTAAGTCCCCAGTTCGTCGTGCCATTTAACCACATGGTAGGCGACTCTTGTTCACCGATAAAAAGGCAATAAAAACCTGGGGTCCATCGACTGGGTGTCGTGTAAAACGCGAAAAGTGGCGATTTTTCATCCAAAGGTAAACTCGACGAGTTTTGGCCACAGCGCCTTGAAAGTTATGCCTTAGAAAGATCGTAGCTCGATGCGTATGTGGACGTTGGTGGTTGCATTTCTGGCATTTTGACAATGTTTGAAGATCATATGTAATTTTCGACGCGTGAAAAAGCGCGTCAAACTTCGGGTTTGACGCGTCTGTTTTTTAATCAAGCCAAGCACCTGGCGTCTACCCTTGCTAATGAACGCGTCAGCGCGGGTCTAGCGACGCGTTTTTCCTGCGCAATTCGCAGTTGAAATTAAATCTAAATTTGCGAATTGCTCGTCAATCTGCAGATCGACTCTATTCTTTTTTGACATTTTCCGTGGTTTCTCTGTGCGCTTCATCATGTGTACAAGTTTGGAGCAATTCTGAAGATCTGATTTTTCATTTTTTCCGCACGAGCTCGTTCATGGATAAAATCTGATTTGCTCGCGGTGCGCCTCAACGACCTTTTTCAGCTACCATTTGAGTCTCAATTGCTCTTTAGGACTTGCCATTTCATGTTGGAGTGCATTTGGTCCGTCACAACCGATCGTCACCGAGTCTCATTAGTGTACTTTTTTAAAATGACACTTTGTAATTTTTTTTCGCAATCAACCTGTTGCGCCAAATAATGATCGAAGCGAAAATTCATCGAATCCAGGCTGTCGACTCCATAGAGTCGGGTCTGAGAAGCCCGCTGCGCGTGAAAATTTGCACCAAAATTAGCTTTTGATCAGTTAGTTAGACGTCTATTCAACAGATTCACCTCAATTCACAGACCACATTATTAATTTAAGCATTGCTGACTCGTTTGAGGTCATTCACACGTTGATTGGATCTGCCGTTGGCGAGATAACAGCAATTATCTGCAAACAATGCCCAGTTTTGCGACGTCTTGCGATTGAAGTTGGATGATTGTCTCGAGCGCTGTCAGAAAGAGTGGCCATTCAGTCAAGTTATGGGTGAGACATAAAAAAAAAGATTCTATTTATGACTTTATATTGTTTATTTGTCGAAATCAATCAATTTGCTGACAAGTCACGCGTCGTTTTGGTCTCTGCCATTGTTCTCAGGCACTCGACCACGTCTTCGCTCGAGCGCACGTGCCAGTTGGCGAGGGTCTTTTTCTCCGGGGGGCCGACGGTAATGGAAAAGAGCTGCATGGCCATTTCTGACCAAATGGGCGACAGTGCGACGGACGGCGAGCGGCGCGTGCGCGCGTGGGGTGAGGTGGGATTGTTGGTGACGTCCTGCAGGGTGCTCGACGTCGTGATGGTGCTTGCGAGGCTGCTTGTGCTGCCGCTGTCGATGCTGGCGGGGCTGGGTGGGACGATGGCGGCGTCCTTTTGCTTGGCGCGGTGGAATTTGGAGGCCAAGTTGATGGAATTGAGCATGCGGAACATATCCTCATCGGTCTTGTCGTCGCCCGCACAAATGACCAGGTCCGAGTCCATGTTTTGCGACAGGATGCGCTTGACAATCTCGCCCTTGTTGATCGACATTGGCCGCACTTCCAAATTCTTCTTGCCAACAAGGATCTCCACAGGGAGCTTGGACACAATAGCGTTCTCAAGGTGATTCTGGCACTCTTTGGCTTGGAATTCACTAGTATAATCGAGAATAAAAAACATACAGGTAAGAAGCCACTATTTTTTTTATGTTTTACAACAGTGTGGGAACTTTTTCCCCACACCCCCCCTTTTTTTACGCGTCCATAGAGCCCTTCTTACCCGTACTCCGCATCAGCCATGCGGTAATGCCACGTGATGGATGACTTTTTGAACTCAATGAAGCTGCCCTGAGTGCGTTCCGTGTAATACGTGAAAATCTCGGTGACATCGGATTTCCAGCTCATGTCGACATCATCCACGATGCTTGTCCACTCGTCTACGTTGGGTGGCTTCACGTAGCAGCCGTGTTCGGCGGAAAAGCCTAGGCCACGCACGCTGCCAAGCCAATCTTCCAGTGTTGCTTGATCGCGTCCAGACACGACCCACACTAGATTCTTGGGATCATCACACAATGCTTGCAAGTAGGTCAACAGCTTAGGCGATGGCTTGGCCGCACTGGGTGTCGACACAATGGGCGTGAGCGTGCCCTGAAAAAAAAGGAAAATTATAATGAGAAACCGCGTTTCTGACTACTTTTTGTTGGGCTCCTTGGTCATTTGTTTGTGTTGCGCGCCTTGTTTACGGTCCCAGGACTCCCACTTACATCATAATCAAAGAACATCAGGCGCTTGTTGGACAGCTTGTATTGGTGCAACAGAGTCAGAGGATTCAGCGCCGGCGTGGCATGTGACTGGAGCGATTGCTGCTCGCTGACGCTAATCAACTGCGTCAAAAACGAGTGTGCCCAGTAGCTGGCCGTATGCGAGGTGACGTGCTTGTACAATTGCTAACAAAAAAAAAAACAGGTCAATGAACTGAAAACAAAACTTGCCACAGGCTTCCCTCCCCCCCTTTTTTTTTTTTGTCTCACCTCGTGTCGCGTGAGCTTGTCCTCATCGGACATGTTGAGAGCGTCATTGAGTGCGCGGGCGACACCTGCGAAATCCCAAGGATTGACGTGGATGGCGGCACTGAGCGAGCCTGCGGTGCCTGCAAATTCCGACAGGATGAGCGGGCTGCGTCGCTCGTGCTGGCAGATGATGAATTCAAACGATGTGGTGTTCATGCCGTCTCGGATGCACGTAATGAGGCCAACATCGGCGACGGACAAAAGGGCGTAATACTCGTCGCGATCGACATCTTGATGGAAATAGTGGACGGGCGTGAATTCGAGCGAGCCATACGTGCTATTGATGTGGCTGACCGTCTCTGAGATCTTGCTCTCGAGTTTGCCGTGCTCGCCAAAGGTGGGCGTGGCAACCTGGATAAGAACGACCTTGTTGCGCCATTCGGGGTACCGCGCAAGTAGCTGTTCAAACGCATGCAGCTTTTGAAGCACGCCCTTGGTCGAGTCCAGCTTGTCGCGGCCAATGACGATCTTTTTGTCGCTGTACATGTCGCGAATGGCGTTCATCTTGGGCTCGATGCCAGGCTGCTTGCAATACATATGCACGCGATCGCTGTCAATGCCAATGGGGAACGCACCAACAGCCACCATGTGCCCATTGTAATTCACACCAACTTGCGTCGACTCGCAACCGAGCACACGCGTGCACGACGAGATGAAATGACGCGCGTACGAATACGTCTAAGAAGAAAAAAATCAGCATTGGAGGGCCCAATTGACGCGTTTTTTTTATCGTTTTCTATTTTTTTTGATTATGTACCTGGAAACCAATCAATGTGCTGCCGAGCATGCCGCGCAAAATGGTATTGCGCGTCGTCAGACAGCGCAAAATCTCGGAGCTAGGCATGGTCGCATGGAAAAACAGGCCAATGACGGCATTGGGGATCTTTGAGCGAACCATGTCAGGCACGAGCAGCAGATGATAGTCATGGACACAGACTGCAATGCAAAATTCGTCAGCCGACGGATTGCCAATCTGGCGTTTTTTTCGTGTTTTTTTTCGATTTTTTTACTTACTATAATCACCTTCGCGATAATGAGCAATGATCATGTCGGCAAATTGTTGATTGACCGCAACATAGTCAGCCCAATACTGCTTCTCATTGCGTCCGTCCGTGGCAGTCGCGCCGACAATGTAGTGAAAAAGTGGCCAAAGCACTAAAAGAAAAAAGAAAAGGGTCAATTTGATTTTTTTTCTTTTTTTCTTTTTTTCTTTTCTTTTTTTTACCTTGCTTGCAATAGCCTTCATAGTGGCCATGGGACTTTTTGTCGAGAAAGATGGGTACAATGCGATCCGTGTCCCAGAGCAATTTTTCCAGCTTGACCTTGTCTTCCTGATAGATGTGGCGGACCGCCTGCTTTGTGCCCTTGACGCGGATGGGCCCCGTCCAGCCAATGTGGATGGTCTCGTAATTTTTCGACAGGCTTTGAATGCCTGCGTACAATGCGGCATGACCGCGGCGCTGGACAACGGTCCAATCAGCAGCATGGAATTTGACACGCAGCGTGTGGCCACGCTGGTGGTGGCGCGCAAGCTTGGACACGGGCGCGGCAGCAACAGGGTCCTTTTTCTCCAGCGGGGTCACGACGGGCTCGGCGATGGCCAATTCCTGCTTGACAGCCTCCATGTTTTCGACCGTCGTCTCCTGTTTCAGCCTCTGCTTTGTAATCTCCAGGGGTGGCGACCGTGGCGGCGAAATCAACATGGCATCCGGACGCAAATCGTGCGATTTGTGGATGTTGAACGGGATTTGATGCGTGACATTGATGATACGCCCCTGAATGGTCGGCGAGTGGCCTGAGAAGGGAAGATAGTGTGCCACCTTTTCTGCAGTGAGGATCTCTGTGTTGGCCATGATTGCAAAAAAAAACAGAAGCAAGAAGAAAAAAATGATAGGTTGGGGAAAAAGTGAAAAAGAAAAGAAAAGAAAAGTAGAGAAAGCGAAAGAAACGGTGCTCTTTTTCTGTGTGGGTCAAAGCTTGGCCATGCCAAATGCGGACATTCAATGGTCGTCAATGCAACGTGCTCACACTTGTCGGAGTCCCCATCCCGCCCTGGCAACGCCTTGTGCAACGACGGTGAGACTTGTGTCATCATTTTCGTATCGGGAGGAAATCGAGCCAAAGAGCCTTCTCGACGATGTCATCCCTTTCTCCAGAAGGTCTCAGCAAATAGGGATTCATCTGTGTAACGTGCACCCTTGCGCTCGTATGCAACGGAGCGCGCTTCGTTGCTGTTTGTTCATGTTTCTACAAGCTTCCATCGCTTGCTGTCCCCTTCCTCTAGGTTATCGGAGCACCACTTGGCTCCTTGTCGGTCTTGATCATGATCAAAATCATGATCCTGTTGCTGTGGCCAAATCTTAAAACACGAATTGGGGACGAAAAAAGAGAAGCAAAAAAAAACCAAGACACATGATCCTTACGACTGAGAAGCCTGGGCCACTTTTCCAGCTGCGCGTAGTTCCCGTCTCCTTTTTCTGCCCCTGCCAGGCAAAATGATAATTGCAAGTGTTACTCGCTAGCCCAATGGGAAAAAGGGCTAACTCTTTTTTTTTTTCATTCGTGCCATGGTCCTTGTTGCTCTTGCCACTCGGCCAATTGCCCCAAAAATGCGTCTGTGCTGCAGCCGGATATCACCTAAACTTTAAAAAAATGCTGCTGGAACCCAGAGCCCATTGTTTTTTTTAGGAGAAGCGCCTCTCAACAACCCGTTTCTCTTGAAGCTAATCGATAGATCAAAATATACTTTGCCTTTTATTTTGAGGAGGACAAACAAATCGATCATGGGAAATCATCAGAGCTACACAAAACAAATGAGAGTGCAAACGGAAAAAAAAAAAGAAAAACAATGATGCGTACACTATTGACACGCGGGGGGGGGTGGAGGCGGTGCGGATGACGATGATGCTATTTACAAGAGAAAAATATAAAGATGGCCCAAAACGTTGCTAGGATGGCGTCTGTTGCTGCTGATGATATTTTCTGGCAATATTGGTCCGTCGCCATGTTCTCCACAGATCAGCCGGATCTTTGGTTTGCCGAGCAATAAAAGAGGTTGACCAAAATAAGAACACACAGAAAAAAAAAAAAAAAAAAGCTCAGGTAAAAATCGAGAGAATACGTCATAGAGTGTGAGCCTCCATCGGAGTGGATGGGCTTACCGGATATGGAATGATGTCCATCATGGGAGTCGCTGGATGAGTCGTGACGCGCTGCGTCGTGCGATGGCAAAGATAATGCAGATTCGTACATAGCCATGAGCGATTGGCCTCGTGACCACGCCGCGCCGCGCCAATGGGGCGCGTGGTATGCGTGCACGTCGATATCCGTGGTGGCCGTGGTGGCCGTGGTGGCCGTGGCGCGCTCTGTGTGTGACGATCCTCCTGACAGCGTCGATAGCGTGCGCTCTGCAGGCGAAATAGTCGCCACCGTGGCCGCCATGGAGACAGACCCATGGTTGGACGCTGGATCGGCCGACGGCACGTATGTTGCCACGCCGGACTCGCGAGGCGTCGAATGCCAACTGCCCATAGACCCGCGATCATCCGCATCGTCCATAAAGTCGAATTCGTCGTCGCTGATCTGTCCCGATGGTCGTTGTGATTCTTTGCGCGCGTCCGGCGCAGGCTCAGGCACAGGAATGGGCGAAAGATGGCTTGGACGTAGCCATTGTACGTCGCCCGCCTGACTCGGTTTCATGTTCATGCTCGTCGGGGTCACGCGATACATCTCGTCCATGACCAAGGCGCGTAACACAGCGTCCTACGAAAAAAAAAAAGCATAAAACATATAAAATGAACATCCTTGCTGCGGGGAAACATCGCATTTTGCGCGCAATACCATGGTGAATTGCTCTTGATTTGATTGATCACGATTGGCCTCGAGAATGCTATCCAAAATGGCGCGTGTTGGCAAGTACGCGACACGCTTTGCCTGAAACACGTGGAGAATCGCGTCGAGAAGCTGCTGATTCGGCTGCTGCGCTTCCGTGCGCGAGATGACATTGGTGCTCGTGGAGGCGACAGAACCAGCATGTACTGAAGGCATCTTCTCCGGCTTGCCCGTGCTTTCAGGGAGCACAAAAATGCATTCATTGTCGCCAATATTCAGGTACGACCTTAAAAACAAGAAAATTAGCGAGTCAGGCACCTAGATCGCGTAAAAAAAACATGGCCATCGTGTCATACATGGTGGAGAGAACAACGCGACTGGTGGCCTTGTGGAATGTGTGATTGACCTTGACGCCATTGCGGCCATAGACGTGTAGCTCCCAATGATTCTTCCTTTTGTTGTGTTTGATGGCGGCGTGGCGGCGTGAAATGCGCATGTCGCTGTGGAAATCAACGCCAACCTTGTCCTTGGCTTTCGGGTCGACCGACGCACGGCCCAGGATCACGCTGTCGGTCGTAATATAGCAAATCCAATTGGAAGCGACAAGTTTCGGATAAAGGTGGCGTTTTTCTTCGGGAACTGGTGCCGATCGGACGTGCACCGGGCTCTCTGGCAGTGACAGTAGGTGTAGACCCATCTCTCGCTCACGCCGCGTAAACTACAAGGCAAAAGAATAAAAAAAAATATAAAAAGCCCGTGTTCATACAAAGTGTGAGAAACTAAGCAATAGCATTGTCTCATAAATATACCGTGTTTGGCTCCTTGGCGCTGCTTTTTACTGTTGTCATGGCAACGCGGTATGGGGCAAAGAGAAATAGAAAGAGAGAAAAAAAAGCGGATTTGCCCCTGGCGGTGATTGTCCGCCAATTTGTACGCCCCCAGGCTCCGCGAGCGCGTCATTTTCATCGCAATCTTTTTCTTTCTTCCAAACAAAAGAATTATACGAACTTGTGGGCTATGGCAAACCACTTAAGGCTATTTTTAGTCTAAATTCATATAGCAAGTGCCCTGAATGAAGAGATTTTATCGGACTGCGCTCTTTTTTTGCAGATACAGCATACCGGATATGAAGCGAAGCAGACAAGCATCGGTTTTAATGCGACGTAGTCGAGCTTTAACATGGGCAATAGCGTAAAAAATATCTTTTTCTGCATTTTTCATGCCTTTTTGCTATCGTAGGTATTTTCTTCGGCTGCGAGTATCATTTCCTGCAGCATATGATCAGTGGCAATTACGTCGCTTTCTTTAAGGATGCATGGTATGTGAAAAAAAAAGGCTGCCTACAGGAAATACAAGTCTTCACTTTTATTTTTTGCATCTTTTACGTCTTTCCCGCTGGACATGTTACATTTTTCGGGTTTGCTGCTTTCAGGGTATGTAGTCACTGCGGACATGCTTTACACTAAATCAAGCCCTGGCACCATGTCCTACGCGTAAAAGATCATTTTCTAGAATTAAATTCGCTGTATCAAGTAAGCATGGGACTCTGAGTGATCCGATTTGCGAAAAAAAAAATGGAATCATCGTAGTTTTGAATCGATTATCCATTGGTCTAAATTTGGCGCCATCTGACCAGGTTCATCGTTAAAAACGCGTAAAAATTGTTTGGCGCTGGGGTTTTACTAGCAATCACGAATATCGACATTTCTCGACACTGAGCAATCCGATCCGCGAAAAAATTTAA
The DNA here is from genome assembly GCA_001650995.1 of Gongronella sp. w5. Classification (NCBI taxonomy): domain Eukaryota; kingdom Fungi; phylum Mucoromycota; class Mucoromycetes; order Mucorales; family Cunninghamellaceae; genus Gongronella; species Gongronella sp. w5. Next base: position 337,542 of record KV441876.1, read on the forward strand.
CAGCACTGGAGAACTGAGACTGCCATCAACTGGTCCAAATTTGGGGCCAGAGAGCAAGTTTCTGAGGAAGCGCCAGTTTCATAGGTGTAAAGGGGGTAAGATCACCAGCATTTGGTCTCGTACTGCGGTGACGGCCGAGCGCCCCGACGCGTAAATCACATCAAACGAATCAGCGTCCAAACGCGGTAAAAGCGCTTGTAATTTGGGGTCATCGCGTCGAGTTTTCCGCCAGTTAGCCTTCAGGGATCGTTTTGATCCCGTTTTGGCCCTGAACTTAAGAAAAATGCATTTTCTCAGGACCGAGTGATCCGATTTCTGGGAAAACATGGAATCGTCGACGCTTTGGGTCGAGCATCCACTGGTCTGAATTTGACGCCATACGGTGATGGTCGTCGGGAGAAACGCGTAAATTATTGTTTGGCGGTGGGTTTTCACTAGCAAACGCGAATCTCGACATTCTCGAGACTGAGCAATCGGATTCGCGAAAAAAGTTAACACCGTTGGAGAATCGGGTTTACCATCAACTGGTCCAAATTTGGGACCAAGTGAGCAAGTCTCTGAGCAAGCGCCGGTTTCATAGGCGTCAAGGGGGTAAATTTACTAGCATTTGGTCTCGTACCGCAGCAACGGCTAAGCGCCCCGACGTGAAAGTCACTTCAAATGAATCAGCGGGCAAACGCGGTAAAAGCGCTTGTGGTTTGAAGACATCGCGTCGTGTTCTCGGCAAGTTAGCCTTCACGGAGTTGATTTGGCCCTGATTCATACAAAATTCATTTCCTCAGGACAGAATGATTCGATCTCTGAAAAAAAATGACATCGTTGGTGTTTTGTGTTCAGCATCCTCTAGCTCAAATATAGGACCCGATGAACGAGATCCGGAGGACGCGCCCGGCCAAAGTTGGGTAAGGATTTGCCCATTCTGATAGCGTACGCGACAACGGGCCCAACATATCAGCGCGCAAGTCATCTCAAATGAACCAGGAGCCAGGTGCAGTACAAGCGCTTGTGGTTTTGGAAAGATCACGCAGATATTTTGGCGACTTGATGCGCAATGGCTCTGAAAACTTGTATTTTTGACTTCGGTTTGGCAGACTGATGATGACTCGATTCTAACTGCCGTCCATATTCACCTTCACGCAACGATTTTGCCAATTGCTACGACATGTGCACTATAGGCACTGTGTGTACAAAATAAGATCGAAACAATGCTGTTTTCCCTGGCAAATTTTGATTTTGTGCGCGGAGAAAAAATTTAACGGACGCGTCGCGTTGCTGCGCGTTGTTTTATTCGATGAAATTATCAATGCGATCAAAAAAACTTGACGAGAGACAGAAAAAAAAGCGAGAATCAACCATTTTTATTCATTTTTTTAAAGTTGTATAGATAAAAACTGCAGGGATAGATCATTGAAGAGGGAAAAGGCTAAAAAGACACTGAAGACGGGGAGGGTGTGGAGAGAGAAGGAGAGGGTGTGCGACGGAAAGGGGAGATTTTACATGCCAATCCGCAAGTGACCAAAGGCACCACCTTGGATCGCAGGCATCGCGGCAGCTAAAAGATGAAAAAAAAAATTGAGTCATTACTTGTCAACGAGGCATTGAGCAAGGAACTTACTGCTTTCATCTTGCTGCTGCTGACTGGCTTGCTTTTCCTTGAGCTCCTTGACTTCCTTGTCCAAGATCTCGACCTTTTTAAAAAAGAAATGTTAGTCACGTGTTTGAATTGTCAAGGCGCGTCGCGTTTTGTGTACCTTTTGGAACTGTTCCCGCATGGTGTTGATCATGTAGGGCATGGCAAAGTCGGTGAGATTGTGGCGCCATGCGAGCTCCATGACGATGTCGGGGCGCATAAGGTCGTAGCAGGTGTAGAGCATGGCAGAGAAGCACTCGCGCTTGCCGACCTCGATAAAGTATTGCAAAAGCTCCTCGGCGACCTCAGAGTCCTTGGACTCGGCGGCGGTCTCCATGGCGTCCTTGAACAGGCGGTCTTCCTTGGACAGCGCGATCGACTGGCGCCAGCGGCGGTTGCGCTTGTACAAATGGGCGGCAATGCGGCGGAATTCAAGCAGCTCGTGCTTCTCGAGGCGCTGGGCAACGTCCAAGGGGTCAAAGTTGTCGTAGCTGTCCACCGACTGGCGCAGCGCATTGTAATCTTCTTCCTCAATGAACAGCTCGTTGAGTGCGTGGTTGACGGCCTTGTTGTTCACCTGGAGAGAGAGAGAGAGAGAGAGAGAGAGAAAGAGAAAGAAAAGTGATGTGAGTGCCTTTTTTTTTTTTCTTTTGTCTTTTTTTTCACTTTTTTTCTTTTTTTTCTTTTTTTACCTCCTGGATGGACAAGAGGTAGGGCTTGATCAAGGGGATGTTGTCTGACTTTTCAAAGAATTGAACGACGCGGGTGTGGTTGACGCGGGATTGGAGGACGGCGAGCAAGTCATTGACTTGGAGCGGGTGCTCATTGAGGTAGAACTTGAGAGCCTTGTAATAGATCTCGATGTTTGAGATCTTGATGATGATGTCCTTGAAAGCGGAGTGTTCCCAAGCATCTGCGGCGTGGTCCATCATGGCGATGACGGCATTGTCGAATTCGTCATAGTGGACATAGAGGAAGACGAGTTCGCGCCAGAGGTGAGCGTCTGCGCAGGCGCGGATGACCTTTGGGATGTTGCAGCGCGAGACAAAGAGCTTGAGGTGCTCCATCATCTTTTCCGGGGTATACTTGGCGTACAGGACGGCCAATTCCGTGAACATGCCCATGTGGGCGCGCTCCAAGCCAAGACCAGCTTCCAGCAGCTGAATCAGCTCTTCAAAGTAGCCATTGGCCTCGTATGTCTTGACCAAGGCATCCAAGTCCTCGGCGTGCACCACAATGTGCAGACCGCAGATCTGTGCAAGGCGGAATTCCTTTTGACGGATGCACTCGGCATTCACCTCCTTCCACACCTTGGTGCTGTTGGCCTTGCGAGCGCAATCCACCGCCGCTTGGTAGTCCTTGAGCAACACAAGCGTCGACGACAGGCAAGCGTGGTTGGAGATGCTGCTGTAAAGGATCTTGGCCGCCTCAAGCAAACGTTCGCGGTAGCAGCGGTCGCCAACTTCTTGGATTTGCGCAATGTTGGGCGACGCAATGAGGTCTTCAAGATCCGCAAGGCGATCCGTCTTGGCATACGCGTACAGGAGCTCCGTCTCAATGAAAGGCTCGCGCGATTGCTTGCGCGCCATCTGCAGATATCGCACCAAATCGTCAAACTTGTTGTCCAGCGCCGCATTGCGCGACACCTCCATGTAATTGCTAGCATCATTGGCGCGGATGTACGAGTCTAAAACAAGAGCAGAATAAGTACATGGCAAACGGACGCATGTGTGTTGCTTTTTTTCCATTGCCCCCCCCCCAATTGTCCATATTTTGCTTACCAATGGCTTCCTTGACACGCATGTCGGCCAATTGGGCCTTGGCGAGCTTGCTCCAAGCAGCGGGTTGGTCGACGCGGTTGGCATACTCGTAAGCGCGGTCGAGATCCTTGATGCTGTCAAGCAAAATGTCCATGGCGCTGGCATTTTCGTTGCTATTCTTGTAAATAGCGAATGCCTCCTCGAAGAGACCCTCACCAGCACACACGCCTGCGACGTCGGCGGCATCGTAGTTGTCCAGGCGAGAGATGTAGTCCATGACGCGCGAGGGATCGGCCTGCACGAAGAATATAAAGAAAAAAAGTGAGTCAATCGTGCCATTTTCGTTTTAAAATAAGTCAAATGTGGCCCTCTTACCTTGACGGCCGTGAAGATGAGCAGGTTCTGCAGCGTCTTGTTGTCATTGAACGCGCTGTTCTCAAGGACAATCTTTTCCAAGAGCTCGATCAGCTCATTGGGCAGATTGGCGGCCATGAACGCCTTGACAGTGGAGGACACATCATCGGGGTCGGTGCTTTCAGGGAGCGCAGCAGCAACAATCTATAAAAAAAAAAAAAAAAAAAAAGGGGAGCCAAT
>KV441876.1:357774-379808 GCA_001650995.1 Gongronella sp. w5
ATCCGATGCAGGTATTTTTGAGCGGGCTCTTTTTTTTCTGCTTTTTTCACAGCGAGAGCTGATCTCAAATCATGCCCCAGGCCATTCTTTGTGATATGATCTATTGATAAAACATCGCCCAACTTCATTTCAATACGTTTATTGTGGTCATACACACACCATTGCGTAATTAAGCCAAAAAAAAAGAGGGGGAGGAAGGAGGGCATTTCTATAAGCTTTGTCACACATTGGTCTCATTCCTGGCTTGCTGGAATTCCAGACGCTTCTTGGCTTGGAGAGCCTGTTGCACGGTCGCCATGTGCTCATGCTGACGGCCATGGTCTATTGCCTTTTTGTACATTTGCACAGCCTTGGCTGGCTCTTGTGTTTGCTAAATCAACAAAAAAAAAAAAAAAATCGAGAACAATGAGCCATCGTTCATCACGTGTCACATGTCGATCCCATTTTCTGCCTTTAGCTCCATTTTTACCTCAAAGACCATGCCAAGATTGAAGAGCAGCACACCGCATGTTTCGTCACATACCGCCTGGTCACTGTTTTGTTTGCCCGTGTTTGGATTGTCGGCAAGGTTGATGCCCTTTTCTAACCATTGCTTGGCCTCGTTGAACTCGTTCATCGACACGTACGACTCGGCAAGATTGTTCATCAGCGCCGTCGCCTGGCAATTCGCCATCCCGTTCAGCGCAAGTGCGCGCAAATACAGGTGCGTCGCGTAGCTACACAAAACGAAAAAAAAAGGGTCAGGCTATTTTCGTGGCACTTTTATGTTGTCAATTTGTACCTGTATCGCTTTCGTGCGGCGTAGAATTGGCCCAATGTCGCGAGAGCGACGCCCACGTCGTGCTTTGTGAGCCAATCAGGCAAATGTTCCTGGTCAAACAAGACGGTGTCCTTTTGTGCGTCTGGCGACGCGCGCTGCGCATGCTGCTCGGCGGTCGCGAGATCCTGGCTATACCCCGTCGCGGCATCGGCGTTGTTTCCGGCGCGCGTCGCGGTCTTTTGCTTGTTTTCGTCATTTGTCGACCCAAGCAAGTGTTCGACGGCGGCCACATAGTATTTTTCAGCCTCCTGGTCGCGGTGCAGCGAAGCGTGCACATCGCCGAGCTTGAGACACAGACCAACGGCCTTTTTCTGCTCCAAAACCGGCAATGTGTGCCAATCAATGTCAAAAATGGCCTGGTCCGGCTTTTTATCGTCGGTGCCATGTTGTTCCAGGCCCATGAGGTGGCGGAGCGCGAGGATGAGCGTTGTGCGCGCCTCGGGCGTGCGGCCAAGGCGGTCCAAAAGCGTGCCCCACTGGATCAGAATGCCTGTGAGCGGCGCACCGTCGTGATCTAGGCCATTTTCCACGACCAATGCCTCCCTGTACGCGTGCTCAAAGTACGACAGTGCGACCGACGGGTCCTTGCGCTCGTAGTAGAGCGCCTTGCGCAGCGGCGTGCGCACGTTGGGCGGGTATTTCTGGATATCCGACGAAAAATGGTAATACAGCCCGACGCCAAGGCATGCAAACCCAAACCCGATCAGAGCCAGCGGGAACGGAGGCAGCTTGATCGTGCGTGTGCCGCTGCTGCTGCTGTAAAAACGGGCGATACCAGCTTGTTGGCCACCTCGGCTCGACGACATGGCAAGCATGGGCGACGACACAGGCGTCAGTGCCACCCGCATGTGCATGCCAGGGCACAGCGCTGGCCGCGCAGTGAGTGCAGACCGATGGGTCACAAAAGGAGTGACGAGACGTCGCGACATAAAGGACTGAAAAGCGAAAATAAAGAGAAAAAAGGCAGCAAGTCCAAGACCCAAAAACAGGGCAAGCCCTGTCAAATACAAGCCCGCCTGCTGCCCCTGTCATGCAAAATTCAGCAGCGCGTCTTGCGCGCGACACTGCATTGATGCGCACGTACACAAATAAAAAAAAAAAAAGAAACATGAGTTCATTTGACAAGGTCCAAATCTGGCGATACAGTATGATTCTGTAATCTGTATGATATGATATTGAGATATTGAGAGGAAAAGAAGATAAAAAAAGGGAAAACAGGAAACTGATTGAGAATCTGATACTGTTTATTAAGAAAAAGTAAAGACTCTATTATATAGACAATATGTAAAAACTAGGGTTTAGGATGTAAGATGCAAAGAAATGCTTTAATGAGAGGCTGTCAAGCATACAAGCGTTCCGAGGCATGAATTAAATATGAGCCGCGCTCAATCAGCGATTGAGCTCTTCCTCGGATATGTAAACGATTCAGAGATGATGGTTATCATACTTCATACAATCATAGCAAGGATGAAGATGTGCCAGGCCGAACTTGGCCAGCGATAACCAGTGACCTGACAAACTCTCAGAAAAAAAAATCGATATGATACTGTACAGTATCATACCTTCATATCATACGTAAAAAATGATGTCAATTTTCGCCATATCGTATTTCCGTTTTATGATACTGAGTACAATCCTTACGTAGCGGGACGCGCAGAATTGCATTTCTTCGCCTTTTCGCGAGATCGCGACTCCCATGGATTGCATTGTTACAGTATCATAGTTCTCAGTTGTTGTGCTACTGTTGTACGTATTGTCGCATGCACCGACACTTTTTTCAAGCGTCTACTGTAGCAAAAGTTTACCTTTGGAAAAGGTGTTTTTCAGACTTTACCGGCTGCAGTGCTTCCAGAAATTTTTTTACAGCCTGCTCGCTCGCCAATGAAACGTGCGTCACGGCGTAAACTCTAGCCCAGTGCTCAAGGCGGACCCGCCCGATTTTTTTTGGATTCGAAAATGCCAAAAACCACTTATTTGTACTATTTTGCATTCATCTGTCCACTTGCATGGTTGACCTCGCTCAAAAATAGCTGCGTCGCATTCAGCGCAAAAATTGCAACAAAAAAGCTTAAGCCCCCAAAGCGCTACGACCACTTTTCAAAAATTCAGGGGTCACTCAGGGGTCACTCAGGGGTCACACATTTAAATCTCAGAAAATGCCAAATTTGGGATTTTCGAACTCCGAATGATCAATGCGTCCCAAACAGGTAACTTCGACAATTTGCATTTGGCAGACAAAATGACAAGTCGCCCTCGTATCGTATGAAAAAAGGCCAAAATGCGACGCATGAACGGCGATCGACTGAGAAAATTGTCTACTTTGGGCAGATTTTTTTTGCAAAATTTAAGGTTTTACACTTCCAAATTAAGGTGGTGGATTGCATAGAATTTTTATTTTTTTATTTTTTTTACTGTACTTTTTTATTTGGCACATTTTTATGATACAGTACCAGAACTAGGCATCATTGAGGTCGATGCCTCCACGCCAGCCCCCGCGCCTGCATTGTCCCCAGTCATGACGCCCGACGGCCCGAGGTCAAATGATGAGGGAAAAGGCGAAAGGATGCGCTATGTTCCTTTCATCATTTATGGTAGTACAGTAGATGATCGTTATAACGGCACTCTTTATAACGGCATTTCATTGAAACTGATCGACGCCGTTATAAAAATCACTGCAAAAACCCGTTATACAGGTGCCCGTCAAAAGTGGACGAATGTTTGCTAAAATTTACTTTAACCCGTAAGCTGCCAAGCAAAATTTTCAAACTGTGCCGTTACAGTATAAGAATTCTGAATGCCGTTATAACGAGCATCTACTGTACAACAGTACAGTATGTACCGTACGTAATCTCGCGATTAAAACGTAAAGACCTGGCGACGACAGTGTTGTATTTGCTGCTTGCAGAGCGTGATCTCATTAAGTAAAAATCACAATGGACACATCCATGTGAAAGAGAATGTGCGATTACCCTAAGTCTGACGCGCTGGCCGTGTCAGGACTTGTATTTCACAAGTTGTGAAAAAAGAAAAAAAAAAGAAATAAAGCTAACGCGATGCAAATCGCGTCGTGCATTCTCTGTGCCGCATCCCTGGATTCAAATCCAGATGGCCGGGCACTTACCTAGTCCGGCTAATCAAGCCCCGCTCACACAATGGCTGCTGTCGCCAGGTCTTTACGTTTTAATCGCGATTTTACTATACATGAAAGGATAGCGCACCCTTTCCCTCATTTGCTCTCTTGTACGCACCCATGTTAAGATGCTTCATTCGCTATGTATGATCAGAGATTGCATTGACCAGGATCTGGGCAGATGCAAGCCTGAGAAAAAGTAAAAAAAAAAAAATAATAAAAATTCTCATTTGCTTGCCATCACACAATGTCCCACTTGGCCATACGCGTTTGTACGCGCCCTTGTGCATTCATGCCACGGAACCATCATCTCTGAATCGTTTACATATCCGAGGAAGAGCTCAATCGCTGATTGAGCGCGGCTCATATTTAATTCATGCCTCGGAACGCTTGTATGCTTGACAGCCTCTCATTAAAGCATTTCTTTGCATCTTACATCCTAAACCCTAGTTTTTACATATTGTCTATATAATAGAGTCTTTACTTTTTCTTAATAAACAGTATCAGATTCTCAATCAGTTTCCTGTTTTCCCTTTTTTTTTTTATCTTCTTTTTCTCTCAATATCTCAGACAGCAGCCATTGTGTGAGCAAGGCTTGATTAGCCGGGCTACTAGGCAAGTGCCCGGCCATCTTCTGGCACGTCGCGATTTATGATATTTGCATCGCGTCGCGTTTTTTGCTTCTTTTACAGTATCATACAGTAAATTCATAATTTCTTTTTTTCTTTTTATGATACTGTAGAACTGTATGATATCACAACTTGTGAAATACAAGTCCAGACACGGCCAGCGCGTCTGACTTAGGGTAATTGCACATTCTCTTTCATATGGACGTGTCCATTTTGATTTTTACATAAAATGAGATCACGGCATCACGCTACGTACAGTCTGTAAGCAGCAAATAATACAGTACAACATCAAAAAATCCGTTGCCGTGGAGACCATCGAGGTTGAAAATTTTTGTACTGTAATGTTTGAACGACTTTTACAGTTCAAGAAGCAGGCAAGCGCACAGTATGATACAAATTAAAGGTGGTCACGCATCAGGCAAACAAATGCTTTCTCGGGACTGACGACGACGACTGAGCATTCCGACGATTCGCGAAAAATGGTGGGTCTACCATCAACTGGTCCAAGCTTGGGACCAGATGCGTAAGTTTCTGAGGAAGCGCCAGTTTCATACACAGGCGTACAGTAGCCGTTGGTGCCCTTTGAGTCAGACTCATGAAAATGTTGAATTTATCGACAATGGGTCTGATGGACCCCTATTTTTTACTGTGTTCCTTTTTCCTTTTCTATGATACGGTATGCGCCCCATGCGCGAAAGTCTCAGCTCGGGTTGATTTGACAAAAGTTAAGGGCCAAATGAATGACCTTAAGCTTGTTGCGCGAGTCGGTCTCGATCCTCTCGAATTGTTCTTTTTCCCTGCGGCCAATCGTAATATTAGATGCATGGCGATCCATGGTCGCTTCTCGGATATCACGGCAATCTGTGCATGTTCACGGCACGGCACAACTCGTGGCAAAAGGACGTGGTCACGACTCGCAAGCAATTTGTTCCTGCAAATGCAGTTTACACGTGTTAAGTCTGCCTTTTCCTCCTTGTATGGAATTGCCATGCTGCGCCGCACAGCTACTTATATTTTTTTGTCGTAAAATAATTGGGATTTAATTGTGACATGGGTATGATTTACTACAAGAGAGGGATGAAAAAGGAGGGGGAGGGGAAATCACAGACAAGAAATCAAAGAAAGTGGGGATGTGGGCCAAGGGTTGGCCGGCGAAGGGGGAGATGAGCAAGGGGGGATTCAATGATTGAAAATAGGAGGGCGCGCGGTTGGCGGGGGTCGCTGAGTTTGTGTTTTTCCTAGTTTTTGCTCGTGTTGTGCAAGGACGGTGCCATCCATGTCCTGGATGCGTATGGTTGGCAATTCCAGGTAGTCATGATCAAAGGAGAGTTGCAAGGTGGGTGTTGCGACTTCCGAATGGTTGCTGCTGGGATTGTCATTTGGGCTATGCAATTCAACAGACGGCATCATGCATGTATCGCCGTCGGCGTCATCATCGTCCTCCAGCCGAAAGTTGTTGAGGCTGCTCGCGTCGTCCATGGCGTGGTCGCCGTCCTCATCGGCATCCACCATCGTCAGCGCACGCAGCAGATCGGATGCCATGACCGCCTTGTTGGGAGGCGATTCCTCGCGCGATCGCCACGCGTCACACGGCTCGCCAGGCGGCGAAATCAAGAAATTCTTGCCTGGATCCGGCACTTGCAGCGATAATCGGCTGCGATCGGGGTCAATGGGGTTGTGCTAACAATGCCATTTTTAAAAAAAAAATGAGCAATTCGTTCGTTTTGTCCGTCCATGGAATGAATGGGGGTTTTTACCTGGCCAAAGTAAACACGGATCGGCAGATCGTACACGGGGAGGCGCATATCGTGCTCTTGGAATACATGGTCGTTCCAGCCCAGGATGAGACTTTCGCCGTGTTGCTCGGTCCAATACACGTGTGCGCGGTCCATGGCGGTCTTGGCGGCCAGCGCACGCTGCGTTTCGCAGTAAATGACCATGAGTCGGCCAAAGCTCTTCATAGGAATGAACTGATGGAGCGTGCCAAAGGCGGCACACTGAGAGCGTATCGTCTCGAGGGCGGCAGTGCTCGTCAAAAACACTTTGGGTATATCAGGGATGATCAGCGTGTTGGTGGCTATCGTGGTAACCATGGCAAAAAAAAAGAAATAAAAGAAAGGCCAAGGAGGGTAAAAGAAAGAAAAGAATAAAGAAAAAAGAAAAAAAAGAGAGAGCTACGAAAAAAAAGGAAGAAAAAGAGGTTGAAGAAAGAGAGGAAGGGTTTCAGACCCCACAATGGCCGCTCAAATGCTTCCAATTCCCCAGCCGCGTGTGGCAAAAAAAAAAAAAAAAAAAAAAAAAAAAAAAAAAGAATTCGCTTAAGCGCGCATTGGGGGCGCCAATGGCACCCGAGCCTAAGCTGATTTTTCGATGAAAGAATCATCTGCCCTGTTGTTTCATCTTGATTGATTTGTGCGACAAATACGGGTGCGCGAACACCCAAGCGGGATGAGCCAAAGCAAGAGCAAATGGGGCTGCATCGTGCCGATCTGTGTGTATGTCTTGGCCTCCATCCATGGAGAAATAAAAACCCATTACTTTGAGCACGTTTCTTCATTTTCGCTTTCCCGCCATAAACAAGCACATCTTGTCCCACCATGAACCTTCAACAAAGAAACTGGCGACGCGTAAAAAAAAAAAAAAGAAAGACTCAAAAAAGGCAACACTGTACACGCTTTTTATTTGAAATTTATCATATGGATTAGTCGATGGAACACGACGCGCAGGGGGGGGGACGCGTGTGAGGGACAAGGAGAAGCAAAGGGAGGGGCAAAAGGGCGGAGGAGGGGGGTAATTAGCAGTAGTACACGGCTCCATGGCGAGGAAAAAAAAACAGAAGTAACAAAAAAAAAAAAAAAGAGATTATGTGGATGACGGCGGGTCGAATTGCACAGTGCTCAACAGATGTGGCCTCTTTCCGACTTGCTTCATGAGTGTGCCCTCGGCCTCCAATTCCTTTTTGAGCAGCAATTCGCTTGCCAGTCGGCGCTGCATTTCTTCCTCGTCCTCTTTGACTGTTTTCTTGTCATTGTCGTCGTCGGTGGTGTCATTTGGCTGGACAACGTCGCTGCAATGCGGCCATTCGGGGCGGCGCATCCGCTGGCGGAACGTGTCGCCAATGAGTAGCGCGTCGTTGGACGTTAATGGCGGATCTGACCGGCATGAGATGTTGCTCATGCTCTGGATCGCCTTAGGCGGCTGATACGCGACCGGCATATCCTGGATTGAGGATGAATATGTGACCTGCGGATCGTGTTTAAAGGGAAGCTGCCCACTGCTTCGGGGGTATATCGTGTTGCAGCTGTAGTTGTCGTCTGCAGTTCGTCCAAAAAAAAGCGAGGCAACAGCCCAAAAAATAAAAATAAAAACCCACAAAATGCAATGCGGCGCGTCAGCAAGACTGGGCATCCAAGGGGCGAGGGGGGTAGAAAAGGAGACCTCCCTACATTTCTCTCTAGTTTTTTGTGTTTTTGTGTTTTTTTTTAACTTTTTCTTACCCATTGCGCCTTTTTCGTTTTGATAGATGCGATTCTTGGCCTTGTAATAACGGTAAAAGGCGAGCACGGCAAAGCACAAGAGTATAAAAAGGATGACACTGCCAATGGCAATGACGGGGATAAGCCAAACGGAGAATCCGGGCGCCAAGGGCACAGCAGTGGGCCCGTTGGGAGTTGCGTCCGCCGTGTTGTTTTCTAATGCCACATCAAGCAAGCAAGCAACAGGGCAAATGAGTATCCCAAAATAAATAAATAAAAAAAAGGAGGATGGAGTCCCTTACCAGTGACCGTGAAGAGAATAGGAGAGGGCCAGACGGACTTTAGATTGTTCATCTCTTTGAATGGATTGATCCCTGATTCGAGGATGTAGAAGAGTGCATCGTGGTTTCCACCCGTGGTGTTGAGCCCCAGGGCAGGGCTGAACCACGTTCGATTCACGCGAATGGGGAATTGTCCAGTGTTGGAGATGTTGTGAAAGGCAATCACCGACTTTTTTTCGAATTGTTCAATGAAGAAAATGTAGATCGACAATGCATCCTGTGAAGGAAAAAAAAATACAGATGATCACGCGACACGATGCGGTGCAAAGAAAATGTCAGCTTTTACGGAGTCGTATGCATCATGCTGCCTTACCGAGGATGCATAGGTGGGGTACTCATGATTCCACTCGGCAAGATAAGGATCTGCATTCTCAGTCCAATGATCATTGGCGTGGGGTGAGCATACATTGTCGGCGTTGCCATTGCGGCCACACGTTCCATCTACAAAATATCGTCAATGGTTCGCTTTTTGCTTTTATTTCGCCATGATCCTACTTTCGGCCGCAAGACCAAGAATTGGTGTGATGACGAGGGCTGCAAAAAGGCACGATGGTATCAATATCCGGAGCATGAGATCACGAAATCAAAGATCAAAGAAAAAAAGCGCGTGTTTTGGCGAACAATGACAGAATTGACGCGTCGAGAGGGTGGAGATGAGGATGAGGATGCGCGAATTGGCTGTATCTATGAATAATTTTTAATGGCGACGCGCTCGTTGCCCTTGATTCTCGTACAAAAGAAAAAAAAAGAAAAAGTAAAGAAAAAAAAAAGAAGGATAGAGTTACGCGACACACCGCACCATGTAAGAGGGCGACAAATAAGGAGGCCGTGGACACTGGGATAAGTTGTGTGAACCCGGCAAATGCTGTGTGTCTGTCGACATGAGTTTAAAAAAAAAGGAGCAGGACCAAGGTGGATTTCCCAATGCGCCCAACATATAGGAGCAACACGCAAGCAATTGAGGGGTGAGATTCAGGCAAGACATCCCCTCTTGTGTCACGAACAAAGACCAAAAGAAAAAAGTTGCATGAAAAGGTCCGGGGGTCGCCGGGCGGACGCCTGTCACAACCCCGCCGCACTCCGAAACAGATAGAAAAACAGGGATTTGACGAGGGTGTCCCCGCCTAGATTTTTTTCTTTCTCTTCCTCTTTCACTGTCTTGATTGATATGTTCTCGCCCGTGTTGAAACGATCGGTAGGGCTCGTTGCCTATAGGCCTTTTGAGCAATTGAGCTTAAAAATTCGACTTTTTTTTTTGTATTTTTTAGCTGACGGTGGCTGCCGCTGGCGCTGCCTTTGTGCACACGATGCCCACGGCGCACGCCGAAGAATCCTCGACGCCACGCCAAAAGGTAAAAAAAAAAAAAGTCTTTAAAAGTCATTCGCGCCAGCCAATGGCATGTTTTACGAAAAAGACGTTTACACGTGCCCAACTTTTGTTTTTTTTTAGCTGAGCATCTACGACGAGCCCGAGCCCAAGCGCGTCGTGATTGAATCACCAACCAAGCTCGAGGAGCATGTCGCTGTCGCGCAAAAATACGTGGATGATGCCTTGGAGGAGGGCAAGGTAAGAGATTTCGTCCATGTTTTTTTTGCCATGCGCACAACTGGCCCATGCGTTTCAATTGGCTCATGAGCGATGCATTCTCATTTTTTTTGTTTTTTTAGACGCACGTCGACTCGCTGCACAGCCAGGTGCGCAGCGTGGAGAACGACATTCGCGCGACGATCAACGACATCATTGCCGAGGACGAGGAGGTGCTGCCCAATGCCGTGTACATTGGTGTTGCCGCCTTGGCTGGCACCATCATTGCTCGCAACCGTGAGTGCCATGCGAAACAAAAAGGAGACCATGAGCAACGATTGACCCTTTTTTTTTTTCTTTTTCTTTTTTTCGAATTTTTTATTTGGCACCAGGCAACATTGTGCTTCGATTTTTGACGTCGACGGCGATGGCGGTTGGCACGTCGTACTATTTGTTGCCCAAGACGACGCACAACTTGGCGGTGCAGCTCGAGAAATTGGAACGAAAATACCCAGAACTTGCCAAGGCTCACGACTCGGTCAACGATGCGGTCAATGACGCGCGCAAGCAGATTGACGACACCCTCGACTCATTAAGAGGCCAATTTGGCCAGCAGGTCAAGGAGTCCACCGATGCCGCCTTTGCCACCACAAAGGAAAAGGTCGAGAGCATGTACTCGACGCGATCCAACGTAAAGATGCCGCCGCCCCCCAAAAAAAAACAAACGATAAAATTAGGAGATAGGCAATTCACTCTTTTTTTTTTTTTTTTTTTTTTTTTTTTTTTTTTTTTTTTTTTTTTTTGTGTAGCCCGGTGTCGAAGAGACGTTGAAGAAGAACTAGATTGTAAAAAAAAGGACACAACATGCTCATGAAATCCGCCTCTCTCCTCCCCCTCCCTTCCTTCATATCCTTTTCCCTGTCGCGTCATTATGCCACCATCGTCCCACTCTCCCTTTAGACACAACACGCTTGGAATAAAAGAAAAGAAAAGCTTATTTACTTCAGGTATGATTTGAGAAAAAGATGGGTTCAGCAAGGGAAATAGCGTGGCAACAGTTCTACGTAAACCGAAGAAAATGGTGAATAAAAAGCGCGTCTTGGCGCGTCTTGGCGCGTGTTTTTGCTGGTTCTTACGTCTGTACGCCTCATAATCGTGCGGCTGGTACGTGCAAAACACGACCTCGCTGATGCTGGCGCCACTGATATCATTTTCCAAGAAATTCTTCACGGTGGCAAACGCAATTTGCGCTGCCTGGAAGTGATCGTAGCCCTGAATGCCCGTGCCAATGCATGGAAAGGCAATCGAGTGGTATCCGTGCATGACCAGCTGTCGCAGACTGTTTTTGTAGCACTCTTCAAGCAAGGCAGGGCCTTGCGTTCTGTGTGGCACCGCCGTGTGGATCACAGCTATAAATAACAAAATGAGCAAAAGAAAAAGAAGACCCTTGCTTACAATTCTAACTTGTTGTGCTTACCATTGGCCTTGAGAAGATTGTAACTAGGGGTGGTGATGGCCTCACCAAGCTTGATTTTGTTGCGCGTGCGCAGATCATTTTGCAAAAGGGGCCCGCCTGCTTGCACAATGATGCCGCTGAGCGTGCCATTCATCTCAATGAGCTCCTTGTTTGTAGGATTCACAATTGCATTCACCTGCAGCGCCGTGATGTCTTCACGACTATCATGGCCAACAAGAAAAACAAAAAAAATTAGGACGTGAGCGCGCCTGCGTGCCAAAAAGGGAGACCAAAGCCAAATTGCTTACACGACGTGGATCTTGGGACGATTGTCCACACCGAAATTTAACATGACACCCATAATTTATTGTGGAGAAAAACGCAAAAAAGAAAGAAAACAAACGAAACACGTAAAAAGTTGATAAAAAAAAAGTCGGCGTCGCTTGGTCGCGTCTTTTTATAGCCATGTACCCAGAACCCGTGTCCCCTTCCTTTTAAAGCAAGATTCAAGGTGTGGCGACTGCGCCTTGTTTTGGAATGGGCGCAAACAACATTCAACTCCTTGAAAAAAAAATTAGCCGCAGTCGTGCCCAATCCCTGCGCCTCCTTGCCCAGACCTGTGTCACGCACCAATTGGGTCGTTTCCATGGCAACATGACATGTGGCGCTGGCTTTTTTCAAAGATGCCTCCCAATCACAAAAAAAAAAAAAAAAGAGACAAAAATGACCAACACGCATTATCTCTCGCGACAACGTGGCTGATAACCCCATTGCATGGCATCAGTTCGTGCTGGGACGCTTGCCAAATGCTGAAACGAGTATCGAAGTAATGAGTATCGCGCTTTGTGTGGACAGTGTGCATCAAAATGGCTCAAATGCAAACCAATTTGCGGATTTCTGGACGTTACAGTGCTCTGATGTCTTTTAAAACTTCGCCCAGTTGTCCCTCCAGGATATTAAAATCGCGGCACAAAAGATGGGTCTCAAAAGTAATGTATGGACGAGAAACATTCAAAAAATGGTATTTGAACCAATATCAGCTGGGTGCCCGCCAAACCAGACACTCTCGAGTCTCGCTACGCGTCGCAATGTGAAGCAAAAAGCAGGAAACATCAAGCGACACAAAAGTTTAAAGAGTAACAAAGTGTTGGGACGTGCAAGACGCAAATCAAATTTTTGTCGTGAACGAGCGCCCAAACCAAAATCCGAAAAACCAGGTTGCCAGAATCGCGCCAAACTTGTACACAAGTAGCATCTCGGGGAGAAACCACCAAAATTGTCAAAAGCGAGCGAGGTCCATCTGCTCAGTGACTAGAAAAGCGCGATTTTGGGTTAAACTTTGCACGCGCATTGCGCCTGAAAAACGCGCTGTAAAGCCGCTTTTGACGGTCCTGCAAAGAAAGACGGTCTAGGAGCATGGATTTTATCAAGAACAGGCGCGTGTCACGCGACGTTTGACGCGTTTTTCGACGTGTCCAAAATTCATAAGCATCTATGCTGCGCGTTGTTTTTCCATAATTCATCTATTTTTCATGGATCATGGACATCCACGTACGCGCCAACTTTTGCTCTTTTTGAAGGTGTGAGTTTCAAAATACTGTGAGCATTCGTCGACGAGATCACCTTGAGTCGAAAAAATGAGCTAAAATCCATTTTTCTCCAAAACTAGTCAGTGGACCTCTGGATTTTATTGCATTTCTATCGGTTACCAGAGAGTGCTTCCCATGTGGTTGAGTGCCATGGCAATCGGGGGACCTAAATTTGGTCGTTTTCAAATCATCGACTGTCACCCTAGGAAAATTCATGATTTTCGAAAATCATCATTGCGTGCGACCCAGCGAACGCGATGCCACAAGAGTGGGCTCGTTTGAATGCGAGGGCTAGGAATAACAAGCTCTGATACTGTTTTTCCTTGGTAGTTTGTGAATCCGTAGACAAACGATGAATATGCAATTGGTATTGCTTTATTCCCGTTATTCTCGACAAACACATGGTCGAATGCATTTCTTTTTAGCATAGCACGCTACCAACAGATGATCAAAGCATCTGCAAAAGGCTCACACGGGGAGAGTCGGCCGCTTTCAGCTTTTTTTTTTTTTTTTTTTTTTTTTTTTTTTTTTTTTTTTTTTTTTTTTTTTTTTGCCGTTTGATAACCTGAGATCTCGTTTTTTGGCTCACATTGTGCTTTGAACGATCTGATTCGGTTTTAATCCACGTGTTAAAAACAAGTGGCACGTATAGGGCAGACTGGGCCGAGCTTGACGCGTATGCGACCCGCGGGTTTCCCAAGGTAGACCGCGTGATCATCAAATCTGCAATCTCTGGGTCAGCCGGGCCCATTGGAGCCCGGCAAATGGGATGCCTGTACGTGCACCAAGGTGGGCGTGGTCCCTAGCTTGACGACGTGTAGACACTTGATGGGAATTGGCTGGCAGGTTCGGGATCATCGCATAGGATTCGGGATCACGTGGTCCTTTTAGGTGCCTGGATCGAGTTTTTCTCTAGGCAGCACCGCATTTGGAAGGTGCCGGGAACTCAATTGGAACGATCGAATTGACAAATGTCAATTGGCGACATGGGGGACCGTCGCCATTTCGTGTTCAAACACAAAAGGGTGAAATGGGCGATGTATTGAGGTTGTCTTTGGTTGCTCGCAAGTCTTTTTCCCACTGAGCACAACTGGCATCCTCGTTTCCCCTCACCCCGCCATATAAATGCAAGGCTTGACGCGGCGCCGGGTGATTGTTTGGTCGCCGCCAGGCCATAAAGAGGTGCGGGATCGGCTTTTTTGGAGCACGAGGCACGACGCGCGCTGCATGCACGTGGGCAATGTATGTGTTTGGGCACGACATTGCATGTCCTACGGGCCCATTCGAATTTTATGAATGGGGGAGGACAATGCATTAAAAAAAGATCGATCTGTGCTTGATTTCTACTGCTTGAATGAAAAGAATGCAGGCAAGGATTGCATCGGGTTTTGTGTGACCTTGGCATTTCAAATGGCCCTGCCCTTTTTTTTTTTTCTCACTGTCTTTTTTTCTTTCCTTCCCCTTTGTTCTCTTTATGCCCTTGTAATATACCTTTGTGCACGCTCCTCATCTCCCCTTTCCTCTCGTTTTAATACTGTAATAATATCCCATGAATACCATGCGCACACCCAAGGCTGAAGGCAGCCAAGCAGGCGAAAAGGTAAAAGAGGATCGCCAAACACACGTCCAGGTACAAAAACACGCTTGACACTCCTATTAACCCTGTTTTTTTTTTTTTCCTCTCTACATCGGCTATAGAGACACAGTCGACGGCCCAAATGGCGGTCTGTGCGTCTGGTCATCAATGTAAGCAAAGCAAAAAGGGGGGCGAAAATGGGGAGTTTCTTATAAAATACATTCTAATTAGGATGGCGCTGGCGGCAGCACGGATCAACTTGCGGCGCCGCTTGAGGTTCCATCGTCGCCAACGTCTGTGCGCACCGTGGAAAGGCAACGCTCGCGGCTGTCCTCGTGGCTGAGCCAGCAATTCGATCAATTCCAGCGACACAGCCAGCATCCGCCATCGTTTGTCGATGATCGTGATACCGCGACAATTGCGAATCTGTCGATTGTGTCGCACGTGTCGTCCATCAACGAGGGCCGCAAGCGGTCGTCCAGCTCACCCGCGTCGCCCATTGCCGACAACCCCATGCCCCTGCGCCAACACCATATTGGTACAAGCGACCCTTCGCTGGAAACCGTCCGTGCATTGCCGCCACGCCGGCTCCAATTGGCCAATGTCGACGAAACGAGGATTTTAGACATGGACATGGACGATGGTGGCCCGACATCGCCGGCCGTCGCGTCTTCTTGCGACGATGATCCATACATCACCAACTTATCGCCCATGGCACGGATAGCAGCCATGGGTGCGCCTGCCACGCCATCGCCCGCGTCCAATGACGTGTTTCGACCGCCACATCCAGCGTGTAACATGCCACCACGCGTGCGCCAACTCAAAGGCGTGTTCATTGACACGGATGACGACGAGGAGGACCTATTGGACCACCAATTGGACCAATTGCATCCATTGGGCGATGGAAACGATGACGATGATGATGACGACGACGACGACGATACCTTTGCCACGGCCAGTGCTGCGCACAGCTTTCATGGCAGCAGCAGCGATGACGACCACAATAACGACAATGACAACAACGACAACGACGCGCAGAGCCTTGGTCATGTGACGCACGGGCGGTGCATGAATGACGACGACCACGGCCAGCACGAAGACGATGATTTTCTCATGGATGACATGCTGGATGAGGTCAATGACCATTCCAGCGCGAGCATGTATTACAAGGACAGCGACAATGACGATCGGAGCGACCATGCACCACGAACGCGTCATCAGCAACCTTTAAATCCACAAAATCAGGCACGTCGCCTAAGTTCCAGAGGCAGCGGCAGCATCCATGTCCCTGAAATCATGATCAATGACGGCGAAATCGATCCCTTGGCCCATTCGCAGCAGTCCATCTTTGAATCCATGGATCCAGAGGTTGCCCAAGCGCTCCTCGACTGGCGCCGCCAATCGCTACTCAAAATCGATTGGTCCAATCTCTTTGCCGTCGACACCGATCTCTGGCGCGCATCTTGCATCTTCCCCATGCTCCCGCCGGCCCCAGACTCGCGTCACGGCTCCGTCGCCACAAGCATCATCAGCCTCGATTTTTGCAACGTGCCATTGGACAAGGCTTTCAGGTAGATATATGAAAAACAGAGGGCGAAAAAACGAAAATCGCGCGTTTTGACGCGTTATTTTTTTCTTTCTTATCAATATTACAGGGCATACAGCATGCGAGTCGATTATGCGCGTGCAAGCGTCACCGAGATTGATCAAGCATTGCAGATGTTTGCACAACTTTACTGGGAATGCAATCCATCACGACTTTTTAGCTGTGCTGGTAAGCATTTTTTTTTTATTTCTTTTGCTTCCATTCGTGCTCACTCTTTTTATTTTATTTTGTAGAGGTCGTGTATTTAGTGATTCACAATCTTCTCAAGCTAAACACAGATATCCATGTTGGCCAGGATTACCTGACAATGGAAGAATTCTGCAATGACACGCTGAACTTTATCGTCAGCCACTTCCCGGGCGTGCCCATTGTTATCTTGCAGGAGAACAAAGATGATCAGGTCACCTGGCGCGACGGCATGACCGCCTTGCTCAAGGTAGGATGATACAAAACAGTCTGGCTGCGCATGAAATCGGCCCTTGGATCGAGCTCATGCGTATTTTTTTTTAGGAATTGTACAAATCGGTCAAGCGCAAGAGCCTTGTCAAGGCAGATGATCGCCCGCAGCACCTGCAACATGCACCTTTATCCAATGAGATCGCTGATGACGAGGTGAACAAGCGCAAAAATTCAAAAAATGGGGGGAAATGAGCTCATTTTTTGTTTTTTGGGACATTAGGACGCCGTGCGGGTTGTGCCAGCTGCGGCGCCGGCGTCGCATTTGCCGCTCGCACGCACATCGTCGTTGCCCATGCCGTCGTCCACGGCAGAAAAGGCGCCATCTCGGCCTGCTTTGGGACAAAAAAAGCAACAGGCACGCCAGAGCACGCTCTCTCCCGCGTCATGGACCAAAGTCAAGCGGCGCGACACGTATCGCGAAAAGGTGGGACCTTACAAAGAAGGCCCATTATCGTGTCAATGGAATCGCGAGGACTGGAAGGCCTGTTGGGTCATTTTACACCACGGATACCTGCGCATCTATTACCGCGACCTGGTCAATGGCATCATGGGCCCCTCGTTTCGCTCCGTGGACGCCGACAATGCCAGCGACAAGAAGAAAAAGAAGAAATTCACGCTGCAGCCCAATAATAGCCAAGATCAAGTCAAAAAGGTAAGATTTTCCTCCCTTTTTCTTTTTTTTTTTTTTTTTTTTTTTTTTTCTCATTGTCTCCTTAAAAAAAAATCAGGAGCCGTACCACGAAGTGGACATCCATCTTGGCAACACGCTGTGTGAGCGTCTGGACACGCATAGTTTTATTTTGCAACTTGCCAATGGCAGCACGTACCTGTTTGACAGCGGGTCCGAGCCCCAGGTGGATCTGTGGGTGCGTGAGTGCAACTATTGGGCGGCGTGCGAAACCAAGATCGTGTCAAAGAGCGCGGAGGACGCGGCGGCATCTCCTTGGAAGCGTCCGCCGCCGCCTGCGGGGTCCAGCCTGCTCAATAAGCTGCAGCAGCAAATGGCCATTGACGCGCATCTGATTTATCTGCAGCAAGAGATGTCATTGCACCTCCTCCAGCAGCCGGGCCGCTGGCCAGCAGGCAATTGGCAAGAAAAGAAAATGTATTTGGAATTGGAGCTGAAAAAGTATGAAAGCTACCAGCAGGTCATCCTTGAGCATGAATGATCCCCATTTCTCCCTCCCCTCTCTTTTTTTCAAATGTGCTCGCTTCCCCTTTTTTTTCATTTAGACGCGTCTTTGCCATGAAAAAACTAATAATAAAAAAAGAACACCCGCCGACTCCAAAAGACAATGCAGAACAACCCGCTGGATCAGCTGAAGGTCGGTGACACAAGATGATGGAAAAGATTATCGCAACGAAAAAGGCAATTCCTTTTTTTTTTTTCTTGTGATGATGAGCCCACGCGCGTTACAGAGTTGGGCGAGAGTGCGTGTGCGTTGGCCCATTTTTTTTGGCCTCCCCCCAATTCTTTTGTGCTTTTTTATTATGTCACCCCATCTCAGCAAAACGACTCAACAAGCGTCATCAGCCTCATCACCCGTGCACGACAAGGGCCACCAGGAGATTGGGCCTTTTATGCAATCACGTCGCACACTATCCGCTCATCCAGCTTTTTTTTTTTTTTTGGTTTCTACCTGTTCCGCCCCCCCTCTTTTTTTTTCTCACCAAAGATGGTTGCGCATGTCTTGACAAGGGGTGGGTTGGATTCCACCCTCTTTTTTTTTTTTTTTTACACACTTGCATTCAAGGGAGCATTGGGCAATCAGCGCTTGATTTGCAGCAACAAGGCCAAAAAAAAAAGATTCACACGCGTCCATTTATGGAAATCGAACCTTATTGAGGCTGAATCATGGGTGAACGTGACAAGGAAAGGAGAAATCAGTAGCAGACAAGGGGGCACCAAAAGAGGAGAATTGCCAAATCAGCAAATGTCAAAATTCGTGCTGGTCATGCCTCTTGATTGGCTATTCAGAAAGGAGACAAAGTCCACTTTTCGTATGTGGATACGGGGTGTGTGCGTGTGGCAGCACAACACAATCAACAAGCTTGTCCATTGCCCTTCCCAAGTGTGGGAAACGATGGTGAGAAAAAAAAAAAACAAGAGAAAAAGGGACGATCGTTTTTGGCCCGCGACGGGAAAATAATACCCGCCTATGGCAAATTGATCCCTTTTTTTTTTCTTCTTCTTTTATTCTACAACGATGTTGATTTGGTACAGATAGAACGGACGGGAAAGAGGATTGGGTGATTTTTTTTTGTCTATGCACTTGGTCGACTTTTTGCTGTTTTAACGTTTTTGGGGGGAGACAGCAAACGAAAGCGAGAAGCAAATTAAAAGGCCGACGGGGTTATAAAATGCTCCTTTGCCCATTTTTTTTTCCCAACTTGCCTTTTTTTTTTTTTTTGTTTTTCTTTTTCCCCCTTTTTTTTTTTTTTGACTTTTCCCCTCAGGATGGCATCACACCAATCCAAAGACAAGCACAAAGAGCAGCAGGCGCGACCTGCATCACAACAATCGAGCGTGATATCGCAGCAGGTGTATGGCAGCAGCAAGAAATTGCAATTTATTGGGTTGACATCGCTCTTGTCGGCGATTGACCAAGAGGATCATCATCGTCGCAGCACGACCATGTCCATTGAATCGCTCCTTGACTCCAATGGCGAGGCAGACACTCCACACACCACGATCAGCATGAAGCGCAGGCTCGCTCACGATGATTATGTACCTGTCAAGCGATCGAATGTGCAGCATGCTCCTTTGCAGCCGCAGCAGCAGCAACAGCAACAACAGCAGCAATCACAGCAGCAGCAGCAGCAGCAGCAGCAGCAGCCATTGGTGCACGAGCAGCGTGTGCAGGAAGCCACGCCACTTTCCAATGCCTCTTCCATGACGACCGTCACCTGTTACCACGCGGCGGTTGCGCAGAAATCGTACGGCAGCGAGAAACGGTTCCTGTGTCCGCCGCCCGTCGTCATGTTGCGCGGTGGCGCGTCGGCGTCGGCGTCGGCCGCGACCGTCAATGCCATGACCATGGCGGTCGTGGGCGAAAATGGCGAAAAGCGACTTGAACAGCATGCGCCCCTGGACGAGCACCAGCAATGCACGTTCAAGTACCTGCATGTCACAGGCACTGCCAAGGCCAAGCAATTCTCGCTGCGTGTCGATCTCGCCGCTCAAAACGACGGAAAACAACCGTATGCCACGTTCCTGTCCAATCCCATCAGCATCATCTCAAAGCCTTCGAAAAAGACGGCAAAGGCACGCAACGTCAGCAGCTGCATCCTCACGAGCCAGCCTGTTTCGCTCTTCAATCGCATCAATTCACAGACCGTGCGCACAAAGTACATGACTTCCACCGATACGCATCTTTGTGCGAAAAACAGCTCGTGGACGCCATTTGACGTGATTGTCCTTAGCCAGCCGCCTCAATATCACACGCGCACAACCACCGGCACACAAAATGCCTCTTCCGACACCGCCACCGACGAGCAATTGGAGCAAATGAAGGGCGGCCATGCTCCTCTCATCTACGGCAGCCAAATTGTGCTTCGAAATACATGCACGGGCTTGCGTTCGGCTCCCTACATCATCCACAAGGTCGACAAGGGCCGGATTGTTGCAGGCGCCTATGGCCCCGTCAGCCAAATGCAAAAAGTCGCGCTTCAACTTGCTTCTTCGCGTGCGGGCCCGCCCGTCTACCTCAGCGCCATGGCTGCATCCACACCCACCAACGAGACAAATCACGATATCAACCATGCGACCATTCTCGATTATGCACAATCAAAAATGATCCCCGAGGGCCTCGATGTCTATGAAAAAGTGGACGATTACCTTTGCTGGACCATTGTTGGCGTCTCGACCTTTGAATACAGCTATTATGATAGCCAGCCGCCTCAGCAACAGTCATCATCGCTCCACCACCACCATCACCACGCTTCGCATGCCCCCATCGCCTCATCCTCATCATCTTCATCATCCATCGCATCTGCATCTCAATTTTCCGCTCATTCCTCGTCCACCCGGTCCTTGCCGCTGCCAACTTCTACGACTTCCTCCTCATCAGCATCTTCTTCGGCATCCCCCGTCCCATCTACAGCATCCGCCTCGTCCGTCTCGTCGCCACCATCACTGTCGCTGTCGCCCGCGGCATCCCCACGCCTTGCAGCACCCGCAAGCCCATCGTCATCGTCCAATTCCTCCAATGCATCGACTCGCGCGCCCGCACCCCGATGCATCACACCCTTTCCGATCTTGACCGCCGTCAAATACCAGCATGACTCGCACACGCTCGATATCGTGGGCCAGCACCTCATGCAGGCCGTCCCATCGCCAAAATTGCTCGATTTATGGCTCGGCTCGCACAATGGCCCTCTCAAAACGACCATCCAGCCCCAACCGCAACAGCCGCACCAGACACACTTGCTCATCGACCTGCCTAGCACCCAGGACCTTTTGGTCGCCAACCACGATCGACTCGTCACATCGAATGGCCGTCGCAGCCTTGAATTGCCATTGTATCTCGTGCGCCAAGACGGTGTCGTCTACCACTCGGGCAAAGTCCTCTATTGCGAAATGCTGCTCAATTCAGACGCTGGCCGCTGGTCCGTCGTCGACGTGAAGCAATGATTTTTGTCGCTCCTTTTTTTTTCTTTTCTCCTTTGCTCGTATACCTCTTCTTTTTTCTTTCCCCCTTCCCCATGCTTTTTGTACCCATGAAAATAAAAATGAGCATCGTTTTGCGCTCACTCTTTTCCCTGCCTTGTCAAACTTGTTTTTTTTTTTTTTTTTTTTTTTTTTTTTTTTTTTACTGCCCTGAAGGATGACCACAGCGTATCAAAGGCTTGGGAGCACCCCAGAGCTAAACAGCATTTTATTCAAGTACAAGCTAGCAAAAGTGCTAACTTTACTAAGTTTGCTGGCCGTGGTTTTGATGGCGCTCGCCTCGACTGTCTTTCCAGGTACGAAATCAATGAAATTTTCAAGACAGCCGAGCTTATTTTTATCTTTTTTCTTTTTATTTCAGACCAATTGTATCAGCTCTTTGATAAGGATGGCCAAGCCAACGCTGATGAAGAAACAGTACAAGACTTTGGTGGTATCAAGACGTCCACGGAGTGTCGTTTGCCGTCAAAACTTGTGATTCCAAAGTCGGAAGGCATCTTATATACCCCGCCCAGTCCTGATAACTCGCTGCTCAAGGTGCTGGAGATGGTTCATGACGATGAATATAATCAATACTGTCAGCATTGGGATCCTGTGAATGGATTCGATGATGAAATTCCGTACAACGTTGATGGCGAGTGCGGCAATTGGCAAGAACGTTATCAGCAACTCCACGCGCAGCGCCTGGAACAGCTCGAGCGTCTCAAATCTGGTGATTTTGAAAGCTTTGCCCATGACGACAAGCCTAAGTACATTTC
>KV441876.1:387206-411842 GCA_001650995.1 Gongronella sp. w5
GTGCCACAAAACGACCCCCCCAAAGTGCAATTAACACGAACGCACGTGCACCCATTGGCTTTTTTACCAACAAAGATGGTTTCCAAATACGGCATATCTGGATGGCAAAAAGAAAAAAAAGGCGTAAGCAATTCGCGCCTGTACTTTCTTCCCACGAAAAAGTTGCGCAACAACCTTGATTGGCAAAATACGCCACGTCTATCGACAATCTCCTTCTCCTCCGCTCCCCCATCCCCTGCAATGGACTGGTCCAATGCTGCTGAAAGAGACAAGATGCTTGGCCACCACTAGTTTGCGTGGGAACAACGGTAAAAAAATGACATGAGACGTTCTCCCATGGCCACATCAGATGAAACTTTGATCGATTGTGCAATCACATGGTGGCGACCTTAAACGAGATGCCCATAAATTTCCCTCTTGATAGAAAAAGACAATGCAATCGATAACAAACATGTGGGAATGTGACGGCAAAAAGCACCCCCCAACCTGTCGTCCAGACAGCGCAGCTGGAGTTTTTTTTTTTTTTTTCCTTGCACGGTGTCACTCGGTGCGCGCACGAGGGAATGCATGTGCCAGGTCTTGGAGGTGGCACCGAAACTCGGCCATGGGCACAGCAAAACGTCAATTTTGAGAAGAAAAAAAAAGGAAGCCCCAGGGGACGGCGCAAAAAGTCATGAGGAGGAAGGCTCCCAGCGCGGACTGTGATCAGCCATACTGGTGCAGACAGGTTACATTTGAGGCAGGGAACAAAAAGGGGCCAAGGCCGGGTCACCATTAAAACAAGCGGCAACGGCGCAAGCAATAAGCGCGTAAAAAAATCAAGCACCGCTTAAAAAAATCGAGAATTCGGCAGCTGTGCAATTGGCCCGTGTTGACCTCTGCACAAAATCAACAAAGACTATTGTAAAACGTGCAATTGCAACTGTTGTTTGCTTATTGCGCTCGCTGCTGTTGTCCGCCCATGCTCAAAATTCGATGCACAGAACGGCAAAGAAAGATACACGCGTTTGCTACTGTAAATCTCACCGAACCATTGCAATAGGCGCCGCGCAAATAACAAAGTGGCGATGCATTTTCAATTTAAGATCGTTCTGTATACACCATTCCCACTAAGCTTAGAGGTCTAAAATAAAACACACTGATGAGCTCCCTCTAGATGCTTCAACTTTGTATTTGATCAGCGAAACGGTGCGTGGCACCAAAAAAAATGTTCATCATACAGTTTGATTTGACGCTCACTGTCAATTTTGATATGATATTGATCTGGATGATGCACAACAGCAGATCAGACCTTCATTGAAGAAGCTCAGTTGCACGCCACGCATGCTCTCTTTAAACGTCTCTTTTTTTCTTATTATATCGCTTTTTCTTTTTTTCTTTTCTCTCTCGCTCCCATTTTTATCAAGAAAAAGCACCGTTCTTCAGTCCTACAGTATCGCTCACTATCGCATTGTCCTCTTTTTACACTTGCTGTCACTTCAATGCCGGCAGTCGTCGGCATGAATACTGTAAAAAACAATTTTGTATTTTGAAAACGGAAAAACGCGTTTTTCCAACTTTGCCCGCTTGCTGTGCCTCCAGAATTTTTTTTACAGCCAACCTGCCTGCCGATGAAGGGTGCGTCACGGCATGAACTATGGCGCTGTGCGCGCGATGGTGCCGCCCAATTTTTTTTGAACGCGCAAATTCCAAAAACGCCACATTTGTCCTACTTTGCATGTTGCTCGCCATCAGCTTGGTCAATCGACCCTATGATAAAAACAGCTGCGATGGATTCAGCGCAAAATTTGCAGAAAAAAGGCTCAAAACATCAAAGCGCTACAGTACGTGTTGTATTTGCCTGCTTTACAGAGCTTGATTTAATAAGAAAAGCCTAACAGACACTTGTTCTGTCAATGAAAGAAAGCGCAAGCGCGTCTTAAACGCGCTTAACGTGTCAATGCGTGTGCAAGCAGTGATCAAAGAATTAAAATGCTGACTTGTTGCCGCAATTGATCTTTCTCATGCCGCTCCTCTAATAGCGGGCATTGCCCAATTGGGTAATGGTCCCGCTCTGCTTCCGCTCGATGTTGCGACGAGAGTGTATTAAGTATGGATATGTCACTACAATATTATATCATAGCGCTTTGAGGGTGGCGCCATTCGATGCATTGTCCCCGTCTTTCTATGATATGATATCCAAATCTGCGGCTGACTTGACGGATCGCGAGAAAGAAATGGCAAAATCAGCTTTTAGAAACTTGCATTTTTCTATAAGTTTTGGGCAAGCAGCGGTGGAACTAGGTTCATTCGACAGAGAATCGAATTGTGCATGTTTTGTCATAGTAGCACACTATGGGTCATCTTATCGATTTGCCGAGCAAATTGGGCTGGAAATCTTCATGATAATTGAGGCATTGATCACTTTTTTTTTTTTTTTTTTTTTTTTTTTTTTTTTTTTTTTTTTTTTTTTTTTTTTTTTTTTTTTTTTTTTTTTTTTTTTTTTTGTCCGCCGACCGCAGCCATTTCTGATTGAAACAAATTCACATGCAAAAAGGGACTGGAGAATGGAGGGTGATTCACAAAAAGTTTATTGTACAGTACAGCAAGTAAATTATACAAGTAAAAAGGTATCATAAATTAAAAAAAAAGAAAGAAAACAAGGGGTGACCTTCTAAGCGGGGATGACGCCGTCCCAGGCGGCGGCGGCGAGCGGGCATTGATCGACCGAGTCGGTGTTGTTGCCCCACCAGGTAGGGAAATTGATGTTTGAGTAATGGAAGGCGAAGAAAATGACGACGGCCGCGACGGCGACGCCCGAATCGAGGGCCGCAGACAAGACGTAATTGTACTTTTTCCACCAGGCATTGAAGTGGCGCTTGATGTAGTAGTTGAAGATGAAACCGACGAGCATCCAGGTGGGCGCGGCGGCCGTGGGGGCGGGTGGGTAGGGAAGGGGACCCATCATGACGACAGGGATCGAGATGTGTTTGACCCACGAGTTGGGGTACTTCTTGTACAGCAGCCAAAAGGGGATGGGCAGCAAGAAGCCGATGAGCAAAAAGTAAGGCAGCGCAGCGTACAGGGAGCCGGAGGGAAAGAACGTGTTGGGGCCAATCAAACCCCAGATGACGGACGAGCTGCCAAAGAGATTCATGTTGGGGCAGGTCCAGGGGTAGGCGCCTTTTGTGCAAACGTTGTTGATGGTGGACATCAGGTATTCAGTGGTGCCGAGGCAGACAAACGACGCGAGGATGGTACCAATGATTTGGAAAGTGAACATTTCGCGGGGAGGGATCTTCATGTAGTGGCCGAGCTTCATGTCCTGGGAAAAGAGCAGCGCCTGGCGGACCGTGATATAGCCATATGTCTTGAAAATCATGTTGCCAATGGGGTGGCCGGGGGCAATGGCACCATAGACCCACTCGGTGATCATGGAAATGGTTGGTGCTTGCGACGTGATGGCAGTGACAATGCCCATGGGCAGCAACCACACAAAAGCGAGCACAAGCGCGACAATGAGGGCCCACCAAGGCATGTCCGAGGGGAAACACACGACGGTGGCGAAACCAGCGCCGGCCGTGATGGCAAATAGCACAATGTACCACCAGGCAGGCACTTCCTTGTACTGGTCCATGAGGCGAGCGTGGATGTCGTCGGAATCCTGACGGGCGCTCTTAAAGCGGGCGAGAATGTCCTTGCCATTGTACAGGATGGTGTGGGTAATGATAGCACCGAGTGTCGCGAGACCCTGGCCATAGCAGATGGCAAAGAACGAGGTGATGCGCACGGGCGAGTATTCCTCATAGGCGGTCACGTTGAGTGTATTGTCAGGGTTCAGGATCCGCGAGCGATTGTACGAATTGCCCCATTGGTCGTACAAACTCGTGTCGTAAAAGGGGAATGTCTTTGCGTCCCAGGTGTTGGTGTAGTAAAAGGCAGGCACAAGGATGTAGATGAAGATAACGAAGCCGGCAAACATGTTGGCCTCCACAGTGAAAGGAATGGCAAGCGCGCTGGGATACCAGGCAGACAATGTCGCCCAGTCAAGCGTGAAAGAGCCAAGACCAAGACCCGACAGACCACTGCCCAATTGAGACACGAGCACCGAGTCCCGGTTGATCCAGCTGTTCGTGCAAAGAAAAAAAAGTCAAAAAAAAAAAAAAAAGCGCGCGTCAGCAAAAATTTCAAGTCGCGTCACACACGCGTGCCTTTTTTTGTGTCACTTTTTGTTTGTGCAACTTACCAAACCCAGGAGATGCTTGTGAGCACAGGGATCATGAATCCGGGGAAGAAATACCAGACAAACGATGCAATAAACGCGATCAAAAAGAAGCGATTACGCGACATGCTCAAACCAGTCGACGTGGCCTCAGCATCGCGCACGGCCTTGGGTGTCTTTTTGTGAAGCGTGTGGAACAGCGTGGCGTTGACAAGATTCACAGGCCACACCTAGACAAAATGATAAAAAAAGAGTTAAGTTCAACCGTATTCCTTAGATTTGCTTTTCTCACGCGCGAAGTCACGATGCCCTCGATCCATCAACGACTGTGTGGCAAGCATGAAATGGGCAAGTATACTTACCATGGCTGCAGGACGCACGAGATAACGCTGGAGAGCGCCAGCCATTCCAAACCCGAGAAGGCTAGTCGTTAAAATGAGCAACAGACCACCGCCAAAACCCCAGTCTTGGTTGTAGTAGATGCGTTGCACGACAATGATATCAATTGCATCGAAGGATGTTGCAGCCTGTGGGAAAAATAAAGCAAATGGACACGTCAGCACGCGAAAATGGAAGAAAAAGGGACTGTGTGAATCAAATCTTACCGCGTTGGCCATGACTGTGATGAGGGTGTGCTCTTTGACGCCAAAGGGACCGGGGTTCAAGTTGAATTTAAAGCGGCCAAAGCCAATTTCACGCGAAGGCAAGATTTTCTCAAAGAGCTTGCCGGCAGGGAACGCGAGCAGCTGGACGACAATGACCTTGATGGTCAGAGGATTGGCACGGAACCAAAAGAACTATTGTGGAAAAAAAGAGGGCACAAATGAGCATTTGCGCACGAAAAAAGGCAAAAAGATCGCCATACCTGATTTGTAAACGAGATGGCCAAGCTGAAGACGATGCCCCAGAACCAGGCACGGAAGGTGGCGGTGGGCATCGTGGTATCATCGGTAGGCGGAATGCTCGCGCGCACTTCTTCAATGGGCGAGTCCTCAATGTGCGAGATTTTGGCTTCCAGCTTCTCCTCGTCAGGCAACTCCACCGAGCTGGCCTCCGATGTCACATAAGCTTCTTTAAGGGAGGCAACAGCCACCTTTTCGTCGGACATGATGTGTATTTTATGTATGTGCGGGGGGGGATGGACGAAAGGAAAAAAAAAGTGGGGCT
Organism: Gongronella sp. w5; assembly: GCA_001650995.1. Lineage (NCBI taxonomy): Eukaryota > Fungi > Mucoromycota > Mucoromycetes > Mucorales > Cunninghamellaceae > Gongronella > Gongronella sp. w5. The sequence continues at coordinate 392,575 of KV441876.1, forward strand.
GATGGTATCCGGGTGCAGAAAAAAAAAAGAGAAAGAGAGTTGCAGATCAAATGAAGAAAAAGAAAGGCACACCAACCTTATCACGGTCCCTTTTTATTGCCCCTCAGATTGTAATTCGATAAAAAAGGAAATAGCCAATCATTCTGCATAAAAGTCGTCGAGCACGACATCAAGGGCAAATGGCAGCCGCGGCCTGGGTTGGAAAAAAAAAGTTTTCTGCCGAGCAGTGGTTCGTTCCGCGCCTTTTGATTGAACGATAATGGCGACATTTTGCAAAAATTTATCCACCAATGGCATCGCGTCCTTTGACACCTTTTGTGCTGTCACAAAGGCATCATTCGTGCTCCCGCAGGCGCCATGTTGCTCTTGTAATCACGCCATCACGCCTCCAAGCACCTTTTTTTTTTTTTTTAATGTGAAAGATGACCCTGCGCCGAGCGATCGGGGATGACCGAGAGGGGAAATTGGTGGCGTCCAAACGACACAGCCAAGAAAGCCTTTTCTGTTGGAACATAGAACAGCGCGGGTTTTGCTGACAAACCCAACAGGGTCCGTCTTTTGGTCAGCGCGACCCTCAACAACATGTGGCCTGATCCGCCGCCTCTTCTGGGGGCTTCTATTGCTAGTGTCTGTGCACCGGACCCTTGCATCAAACACGGGACTATTGCACTGAAACAAACAAAAGCGAAGAAAAAAAAAATGAAACAGGGGCAAGGTGACACATACGCGTGCACAATGGGTTTGACCCCGTGTTTTTCAAGTGCGTGTGCCTTGCGTCGGCATAGCCCGGCCGATTCATGCCTGTCATAAGGGAGTCTGTCAATGCAACAAGCGCTGAAAAGAGCGCCTGGCATCCTACAGGACTGGTCTCGGCCAAAGATGGTGCTTTTCACGCCACATGCGCGTGGAGTGGCCCGCACAAGCACGCGTGGCCACCTATGTCAAGAGCTGCTTTGATTTGGGAGGAAGGAGCGCAGCGCGTGAGTGGGCGCGACCGATGGCGTCATGCAAAAGACGGCGCATTGATTGGCTGGATCAGCGTCCCTGGCTGCCAAAGCTTAAAAAATGCCCTCAACATGAAAGTCATTTCACGCAAAACGTTGCCGGTCCCATCCCGAAACCTTGAATGGCCAGCGCGTTTTGACACGCATTTGCTTTTTTCTGTCATACTTATGGGTTTGTAATGCTTCGATCGGGTAACGCAGAGGATCACCCCGCGTTTGGCGTATGTGCGTGAGGCATATTGGACAGAATGTTCTCGGTGCCACACCAATCAAACGCGCAATTGACGCAGGATTTGTATTGTTGCTCGGGAATGTGACCAATGAATGATGCTAGGGCAACACATTTTTTGACAGGTTTTGCTTTCCTGACCTGAGCAAACTGGAGCAAGCAGGACGGGCCACGGCACCTTAAAAAGGCAATTGCCGATTGCCGGGCCGCCGGGTTCTGAATTCATACTTTTTTTTTTTGTGCGCACGCTTCGTGAATCGCGATACAATGGAGATACGGCCGTGCGGACGCGATCGCAGCGTGATGGAGTTGTTCATCGAAACACACGTGAATATGAGACTGCCCGCGGCCCCAATTCCCCATGGGCGTATCAGAACGCGGGAAAACAAGGGAATTGTTGCTTACCAAGGAGAAGTGGCGGGTGGCGACACCGCCGCCAATAAAAAATCAGGGCACAGCAAGTCCCTATTTCTTTTTTTTCTTTCGCTCTCTCTGTGTCTCTCCTTTTTTTATATCTCTTTACGCCTTATTCCCCATACCTTTTTATTTTTATATAATATTTATGGCGTCAGTGCAACTTTTTCACGGTGAAAAGACGGTGCAAGTACCTTCGCAAGGCGGCCGCGGCCAGCAGTCATTCTTGGAGCTGATCCAGAGCTGTCCCCATTTGGGGGGCAAGGAGTCTCGGTTCGAAGCGACCAAATATTTGTTCAACGGGCACCTGCAGACCGCCTACGCCGCTTTTTACAAGGGCACGCCCAGCATGGACCTTATCAAGTACGACCGCCATCACCTGGTGCTCGAGGACGGCGGCGCCATTGCTTTGGATTGGTGGCCACGCCTTGCTTCGGCCGATGCATCCATTGAAAAACCCGTGGTAGTATACCTGCACGGGTTGACCGGCGGGAGCCACGAATCGTACATCCGCGGTGTCATTGAAGAGGTAAAACAAAAAAGGCAAGTCCCGAAAGCGTTCTGACCAGCTCATTTTTCTTTCTTTTGACAGCTGACATCGAGATCTGACGCATTCCAAACGGTGGTGATCAACAACCGAGGATGCGGCCGCAGCGAGATTCGCACGCCCAAGCTCTTCAGCGGACGTTACACGGATGACGTTCGCTACGCGTTTAAACAGATTCAACAACGCGTCAAACCTGGTACGCCCATCATTGCGCTTGGATTCTCGCTCGGTGCAAACATTCTCGTCAATTACCTCGGCGAAGAGGGCGACCGCACGCCCGTCACTGCTGCCGTCTCGGTCGCTAATCCATTTGATTTTGAAAAGTAAGCCAAAAAACGAGAGAAAAAAAATACGACACCTGGGCATTAATCACCCTTTAGGACGAGCCACATTTTGACCACTCAGACGTTTTCCCGCCATGCGTACTCGGCCAGCATGGGCACCAGTCTGAAAAACATGTTCAAGCTGTAAGAACAAGGCAATGACGCGCGAGTTGTCTCATTTATATCTCATTTTTGACTTTTTTTATTTTTCTAGCCACGAGTCTGTGCTTCACAAGTGCGACAAGATTGACGCCGACGAGATCATGGCCGGGTACACGCTGCGCGACTTTGACGACGCGTTTACACGCCGTATGTTTGACTATCCGTCCGTGGACGCGTATTACAAGGATGCCAGCTCGACGCAGCGGATTTGTAATGTCAAGGTGCCACTTTTGTGCCTGAACGCGCTGGATGATCCCATTGCGCACCACACGGCGTTACCCTATGAGGAAGTCAAGGCTAATGAGCACGTCATTTTGGCCGTGACATCACACGGTGGCCATATTGGCTACTTTGAGAACATGATCAGCCCGTCGCGATGGCTGTCCAAGCCGCTGGTGGAGTTCATCATGGCCGTCGCCGACGCGTACACAGAAAAGGCGTAGACACACGGCATCATCGATATCCCCCCCTTTTTAACAGATAGAACTCTTGATTTTTAGACGAATAAAAAGATGGAAGAGACAAGACTTGTACAAGGAATGCACATTGTGGCCATCTTCCATTCGAGATGCACACTGCCAAGTTTGAAATAATCGATCAACTTGATGTATGGCAAATGGATGCTTTTTGGCATTTTGATGCAATGCGCAGCATTGTTTGGGCTGAGTTTTGTCAAATATATTTGGCTACGCGGGTCTTGCGCCAGATGCGTACTGTGCAAAATTAAAATGGAAATCGATTCAATGGTTGACGGGAATGACCGCTTATTTTACTATCAAAGTTCACTGTTTGATGAAAGGTGCGATGAAATCATAAGCGAAAGGGACGTCAACTATTGTACGGAGTAAATTCGATGTTTCTCGTTCGAATGAGCCCACTTGCAAGTCGCTGCGACCACTAAATGGCACGCAATGGCCATGTTCAAAAATCACGGATTTTTCAAGGGACACGGTCAACGAATTGAAAATGGCAAAATTTTGGGCGTCGAATCGCCACGCCATTCAACCATATGGTATTTCGCACTTTGGAAACCGACAAAAATGCATTAAAATCCAGGGGTCCATCGACCAGTTTTGGAGAAAAACGCATTTTTCGCCATTTTTTCGACTCAAGGTGATGTTGACGACGATTGATCACAGCTGCTTGAAACACGCGTCACCGCAAAGAACAGAAGCTGGCGTGTATGCGGCTATCGATAATCTATGAAAAAGTGGAGTTTTGGGGCATTTTCAGATGATGTGCATTTTATATGTCAACTTTGACGCGTCAAAAAACCGCGTCAGTCGACGCGTGACACGCGCCGGTTCTAATCGAAATCCATGCGCCTGGCGTCTCTCTTGCTAGTGGATGCGTCAGCGCGACCACTTGCCGCGTACGATCACGTGTCATTCGCATCCAAAATAAAATCGAAAATCGCACATTGCTCGTCAACGAGCAGTTGGACCTCGCTCTTTTTCGGCATTTTCCGTGGTTTCTCCATGCGCTTTACCATGTGGATAAGTTTGGTGCGATTCTGTGAACCCATTTTTTCATTTTTTGTTTTGGAGCTGGCTGCAGCCATTTTTTAATTTGCGTGTTTGCGCCTGCCATGACCTGTCTAAGAACTGTCTAGGCGTCCCATTCGGTATTTCTAGCTTCCCAATTCGCAATGCAAACCTTTTCGGGTCTTGATCGGATAACTGCAAGGCTAGCTTTCAGCGAATTCGTGCTTTTGGCATTTTTGATGCCATTTGCATGATCGTACATAAGTTGATTTGCACTGGCCATTTTGAAAATGAAACCTGGATGAATTCTGCTCGAAATTGTCCACGGCAGCATCCTTGTCACGCATGTTTTTATAGCGTAAAAGGCACTAATTACTTTTTGTCAGAGAGATCATTTTATTCATTGACCAATAAAGATGGGGGACGAGGGAAAAAACTATAAGAGAAGTATCTACATGTGAATGGAGGGGGAGGGGAGGGCGATAAAAGAAAAAAAAGGGACGAATATGAAGACTTAGATGAAAAAAAGGGAGGAAAAAGGGGAGAAAATAGACGAATTGAAAATAGCGGATCGTTTTAATCGCGGACGACCATGAGTCGGGTGCCATTGTTGACCTTTTGCCAGACATTGAGTTCGCAGTAATTGCGGAGTGTCTCGTTGAGCTGCGAGTCGGTGAAGCCACGTGCGGCCACGCGGTCACGGATGGTATTCATGCTGATGGTGTCTGAGTTCTCGGCCATGCGCAATTCGTTGACGACGTTATAGATCATGGTCAGGAATGTGTAATCGCGGCCACGTTGTTGGCGGTCGGCGTCGTCGACAAGCGACGATTTGGACACGTCGATCAAGCGCAGGGCCTCGTCAACGTCTGCCGTGCTGACTTCGTCGGCCAAGCGCACACGCGCAATGGCCTGCGCCATACGGATGATACCCAGCAGCGTACGCGCGCTGGCATACGAGTATTGCTGCTCGTTCTCTTCGAGTTGCTTGTATTGGCGGCGCAAACGCACGTACGCGCCCGTCACGTAGCCAGACACCTCTTGACTGAGAACAGGGCGCTTGGCACGTGCCTGAGACACGTAGTGACTATCAAAAAACATTGGGATGAGGACGCGCGTTTTTTTCTTTTTTCGTCGTTTTTTTCGATTTTTTTTATCGATTTTTCGTGATTTTTTTCTTACCGGATGATTTCGGGGGACAGGACGTCAAAGTCGAGTTCAGGGTGCTTGTTGTTCTTGTGGACATATGTGACGTGCTCGGCGAGTAGGCGATCCATTTCGTCCGAGGGCTTGTCGAGAATCAGGTACAACACGTCGAAACGTGAGAGCAAGGCGGCGGGCAAGTTGATATTGGCGGTGGGCGAAATGCGCGTATTGTAGCGGCCATACAGAGGATTGGCGGCGGCGAGAATCGACGTGCGCGCATTCAGCGTCGTGTTGATGCCTGCCTTGGATATACTGATGGTCTGCTGTTCCATCACTTCGTGAATGGCCGTACGGTCCGATTCGTCCATCTTGTCGAATTCATCAATGCAGCAGATGCCATTGTCCGCGAGCACGAGCGCACCACCCTCTGCAAAGAGAAAAAAGAAAAAAAAAACGAGATGAATGGACGCGAAAAACGAGAAAAAATAGTCCCCATTTTTGTTTTTTTTTTCCTTTACCAAGAGTCATTTCGTCTGTGACGGGGTCGCGCATGACGGCGGCCGTGAGACCGACGCCGGAGGAACCGCGGCCGGTGGTGTAGACGCCACGGGGAGCAACCTTGGCGATGAATTTAAGCAATTGCGATTTGGCGACACCAGGATCACCCATGAGACAGATGTTGATATCACCACGGATCTTCATGCCGTCACCGACCGTCTTTGAGACACCGCCAACGAGCAAAAGCAGCAACACTTTCTTCACGTCTTCATGGCCGTAAATTTCAGGGGCAATGCTACGCGCCAGATTGTCGTAAATGTTGGGATCGCGGTGCAATTCCTGGACTTTTTCGGCATCCTCCTGTGTCAATTCGATCTGGTCGTATTGCTTTTTGAGGCGCGACACGTGCTGGGCCTCCAGGAACGTGTCCGTCAGCAAACCAGCCTTCATGGCCTTGAAGCCCGTGTATGGCGTGGGCAAAAAGATGCCCGACACATTGGCAACGTCACCGGGTGTCAATTGACGACACATGGCTCCATACATGTGCACTGTCATCGTACGAGGAATGTGACCAACAGGCACTTGATCCGCCTATGAAAAAAGAACCGATCAGAATTTCCCCTTTTTTTTTCGGTCGCGTGCCCGAGACACACACAGGAGGCATTTTGCATCTCAGGTCCGCTCAATCACCCCCCCTCTTTTTTTTCTTACCAATTCTTGGACCTTGACTTCCTGGAAGGCCAAAAATTTGCTCGCACGCGTTTGCATGTACAATTTGCCTCGGACATTGTTGCTTTTGCATTCCGCAGACGGACACTCGGTGAGCGGCGTGAATTGGCGCGTCTTGATCTCTTGGAAGATCTCGTGGCCACAAGTGTCGCAGCTGTACGTGTTGACCTGCAAATACGGCTTGACGTCCGTGACACGCGTCACAATGCCGCGCAGCGTGACAAGGTGGCCCAATTGCGCGCCATTGACGTGGCGCACTGCCAGTGATGGGTCGTTCGTCAATGGCTTGATAAACACCTCGCTGCAAAAAAAAAAAGAAAAAATAGGGGAAATGTGAATCCATGTATACGCGTGCAATTGGGTCGATTGCTTACTAGCGGCGTGTCAGCGAGGGAGGAAACTGGTCGTCGAGCTCGTTGGCACGATTCTCGTCGCGAATGCGGCGCTGATTGATGATGACGTCCAAGACGCTGTCCTTGTAGCTCAATTCAGGATGGGACGACTCCATGGTGGCGATTTGCGCGTCAATCACCTGGCACATGATCTGAATGTAGTGCTTGGCGTTCTTTTTGATATGCGCCACCGTGCGCATACGCGACTCTTCAAACTAAAAAGTGACAAGAAAACAACAAAAATACATGAATTGCCATGTTTGACGCGCACCACCACGCCAACATACCATGGCCAGGTCGTCCAATTCCAAGGTGAACACGCTCTCTTCACGATCGAGAATACGTTGCTGCGAAAAAAAGACAGAAACGAGTGTGAGAGTCGCGTTTGAGGCGACGCGTGCCTGTGTTGGAGGCATTCTTTCTCGCTTTTGCGCCGTGTCTTCTTACCAGCAAGGCAATATATTTCGGTCGTGGCTCGTCTTCATTCATAGCATCAAAATCATCCAGTGTAGGACTGAACTTTTGGATAAAGTCGGCCAAAGCCTCTGGATGAAGAAAAAAACAAAACAAGGGCGGTCAGGCGCGTTCAAAGTCGACTTCGTTCTGCCCACTATGTTCTTACCTTTGTCCTCATCGTAGTTGACAGGAATAGACGCGGGTTGCAAAGCAGCCATGACCCAAGAGACACAAACAAAAGAGGAAAAAAAGGAAGAAAGAGGTCAAAAGAAAAGAGAAAAGAGAGAATTAAAAAAATCTTGACACGGTCATGAAAACACAGGTCGCAAAAGCGCGCCGCCTAAAAAAAAAAAAAAAAAAGAGTGACCGGCAAACACGAATTTTTCGAGACAGTCCGGGCGCGCGGTCTTTTTCCAATTTGGCGCGCCGGCCGATGCCAATTGACCTGTTGGTTTTTGCGACCATGAAGGAAGAACAATGAAAAGCGAGACAACGAACTGGCGTTCCTTGTCAGCCATCACGCCTTGCTTTTCTTTTTTTTTTTTTTTTTGTTTTTCTTTGTTTTTTTTTTTTTTTTTTTTTTTGCTTTTGCTGCGCAAAGGCCAGGCAGAGAGCGTCCCTGGTGGATGAGGCACTTTTAATGCATGCGCAATGGAACCATTTCATTGTCCTTTTTATTGAGATCACGAAAGAAAAGAGACATCACAGGCAAAAGGGCACAAAAACGCGTGCTTTGGGTCAAATTGCAGGCGCATCCGATTTTTTTTCTTTCATTTCCTTTCATTTTCTTTTATTGCTGCGCAAAGGCAAAGCAAAAAAGGGTGGCCAATTTGGCGCGTGGTGCAATTGGTCCAATGAGCGCACACTCTCAATTACAATTGACGATTTCCCCTTTTTGTCGATTCATCGAAGAAGAAGGCACGCATGGGCAGGGAAAAAAAAATTAAAATAACGCGCATGTTACCATCTTCTGGCAATTCAATGCGACTGTCACGACCATGTTGTTACGCAATGGGTAAAAAAAAAAAATAAAGAAAAAAAGTAGAGCGTGTGTCTTTTAGTGATTTGGCCCCTTTTTTTTATTACATGGCCCAATGGACCCTCGTCATGGCCCAACCCCCCCCCCCTTGGGAGCGTGCTATCGTCATCAGCAATTGTGCATAAAGATGGACGAGATGGGGGAGTTGTTTTGGCCACTCTTTTTTAAAGTTCATCATTTCAATATTGGTTCAAATTGGCATCGTCTTCGTGAAACAGGTACATTGGCCCTCCCAAAATAAACCCAGAACCCTTCTCTTGCACAAGGAACAAAATAAAAAAATAAACGGGCGTGGCCGCGCATCCGGGACACGGATGAAAGGAGGGGGCCGAGGCGTATTGTTCAAGGCCGCCCAAAAGGGTGGCACAAGAACACAAGAGCACAAAGAGCAGGTGGCAAAAAACAAAACAATGGAAAAAAACGAGTTGGTTGCCTTTCAAGGTGAACATCATTTCGGGTGTTCAATGTTTTGGTCCGATAGAAAGTTGCTTTTTTGAGCTTTTAGCGCCTTTTGTCGATCGTTCACGAAAAAAAAAAGGGATGGAAGAGATGCGTGATAAGCACAAGGGGTAGAACAACAATGAACCTCCCTTTTTTTTTTTATTTTCATCACCATGAAAAGGCGCTTTCCCCTCCCTCCCCAAGCCCACTTCATACAATCGGGTGCGGGCAAGAATAGAAACACAATAGAGAGAGCCCAAGGGATCAAGGAAAGGCGCGTTTCATTTTTCGTCACGCACGTTGCCAACCAAAAAAAAAAAAAAAAACAAGGTTTGGATGGCTCTCAACTGTTGAGCTTGTCAAAAAAAAAAAGGAGAAACGCAGAATGCCCTAATTTTTTTTTCTTCTTCCTCTTTCTTCTTCCTTTTTCTCGCACTTTTTTTTTTTACACACGCGCACCCTTGCTTACTCGTTTCGCTCGCTTGCTTTTTCCCTCTTACCACCCTTTTCTCCCCTTATTTTCCCTTTTAGCGAGTGTGTGCCTTGAGACCTCTCGGCGGGTGCCTGCTTTTTTTTGTTGTTTTCTTTTTTGTCCTGCTCCCCATCCCCCTCCTTTTTTTTTACCACCTTTTTTCCCTATTTCTTTGCAGTAACAGCGACGCTCTCTCGCTCTATTGACTATGGCAGCCACGACGCTCGTGCGGACTTCCATGGAACAGCAAGACGAGGTGCACAACCGGCATTTTGTGCAGGCATTGCACGATTTTTTCCCGGCCAATGCCCCCGAGGATAATGCATCGGGGTGCCTGTTCTTCCAGCGCGGCGCGATCATCGAAGTGTACAACCGCGACGCCTCGGGTTGGTGGGACGGCAGCTGCGATGGCCTGCGAGGCTGGTTTCCGTCCAATTTCGGCAAGAAACGCGACACAACTAATGGAAGAACCTGGCCACTCATGTTCATTTTTCTTCATTTTTTTTATTTTATTTTTGGGATCAAATAGTCGGCCGCCTAGGCGATCATCGGCGCGTTTCTGCCGATTTTGACGACAATCACGATACCAATCCGCATTTTCAAGAATATCAAATGTGGCGCCAGCAATCCATGGATGATACCGGCAGTGCGTCACCGCCACCGGCGTCTCCGGCGCTTCCAAACCCACCGCTTGACTCCGACTTTCAAAACGACCATCACGTCAACGTGAGTTCCAAAAAAAAAAAACAGGGGGACACAAAAACTCAATTCCTTTTTTTGCCATTGGCTTGTCCAATTCTGCCTTATTTTATATACAGAAGGTGGAACTTGCCAAGGCGATTCTTGATGCAGACCGGCAACAGCGCCAATTCGACCAAAAGCAGGCCGAGCACACGATGGAATATTTGCTCGACGACGTGAACAATCGCATTCTGGATCTTGTCGACGATTGCCAGCAAGACTCCGCGTATGTGAATATCCAAATGGCGATTTTCCGCGTTGTTTCGTCGATTCGCTCGGTGTTGACCGCGGCCAACACGGTGACCAAGGACAGCCCACTCTTAAAAACGTTTCCCGAGCTTGCACGGCAACGCAAAGTGGTGCTTGCGATCCTGCGCAAGCTTGTTCTCAAGGGCAAGGAGGTGCGCGCCGGTAATGGATCGCAACCGGACGACACGAGCCTGTACGCTCTCCGCCAGCGCATCCAACAGGAAATCCCTCCCATGGCCAATCAATTGACCATTGAAATGGGCGTGTTTGAGTCCATCTTGCGCCAGGTTTTACCGCCCACCGCGAAAAATGACAAAATCGACAAGAATAACGACGATCTCAAGCCATTGGCGTCGTCACGGCACGCAGCAACAGCACGGCAGCGCGTCAGCAGCAGCAGCACGAGCAGCAGCACGCATAGTAGCACGCACAGCAACAGCGACAATGAAGACGGCGGTGAAAAGTCATCTTCGTCGCTGCGGCAACAATTGATGGCGGCGCGCTTATCGAGCACGTCGCTGATTGCCAAGGCGGTGCCATTGTACGATGCCGAGCACATTCTCGAGACCATTGCCGTGCACCAGGCATCCATTGACTTGCTGGTGCCCACGCTTCTTGGCGCCGTTGATATGTTTTTATCCGCGCGCAGACAAGCAACACATATGCTGGAAACCACGCGCAAAGTGGTCGAGGCCGTGCGCAATTTCCTGGCGGTCGTGGAACACGTTTGTTCGAATGTGGGGCATCTCGATTACAAGCACCATTCGATCATTCCCGAGGATCCGCTCCTAGTCGCGCTTGTTCTCACCAAAGAAGACGTGTACACCGCCATCACCAACCTCGTCACGGCCGTCCGTGCCCTGACCGCCCCGTCACGCGCTTGTCGCGACAGCACAAAGCGTAGCCTCGCGTCCACGTTGGACGACGACGCATCAAATGATGAAAACGATGCCATTGAAGACGAAGACGACGAAGATACGCTCGAGGAGGACCGCCAGCATCTCCAGGCAAGCTGCAGCAACATTTTGACAACGATCCAGCATTGCTCCATTGCCATTCGTCGCTGCCTTTTGGTCGATCAGCAGCAAAACAGCCAAAACAGCCATCAAAACGATAATTTGTCGGAAATGCGTGATCGACTTGAGAATTCCGTTGATACGCGTCGCCAGCAGACGCTCAGCATCCTTGGGCGCAAGGTCACGAGTCTCAATGCCCTTCAGCGCCGTTATGGCGACGAAAACGAGGCATCCGCGGCCATTACCGCTGCTGTCGCCGCGTCATCCTCGACCAACTCCCTTTTGTGCGACACGCGCTCCATTGCGTACAGTGTCGCGTCGCCAAACGCGTCCACAAACGACTTATCCGCGTCGAATCCGCCGGAATCGCCCATTGCCAAGCGTCAATCGTCGTTACCGCGCCCACGTTCCACCGCGTCATCCACGTCGTCGATTGCCAATGACCTGCCACCTCGTCCACCGATGCCCCATGTTGTCAACGGAGCAACATTGACGGCAGAAGACGCCGACGAACGCGTTTCGCACGCAAGTAGTCGCGCCAGTTCGATTCACACGCATCCCGACGACGAAATCTCGGTGCATGACGCGTCCGAATTGCCAATGAACGCGTCGGACGTGCCTTTGAACGAATCCACGACATCATTGGGCTCGATGGAATCCATGGGCTCCGCTTCTGCCATTGCACACTCGGTGTTGCAGGGTTATCAGCGCCATCGCACGCAAAGCAACCCATCCAAGTTGCCTGACCGACCCACAGGCGCCACACGCACCATTCGGTCGTTCCATGGACGATCGACGCGTCTTTCGTCCGAGCCACGCGCCAACACGGCGCGATCTTCGCTCAATTCGACGGCATCGCCTCCTAGCGTGACTTCCACACAGCGCAGCACCCTCACTTCCAACCGCTCGTCACTCGACTCGAGCATGACAACTCTTACAACGCCAATGACCACGCCAGAAGCCCTCAAACCAGTCCAGGAAATTGAGGGTGATGACGTGGAAGACGATGAAAATGTCCATCTCGCCCTGGACGCGTCAAATTCCACCACGCCCACGGCCTCCTCCACATCTCTTGTTGCCATTACACCCTTCCGCCAACGTTCCTCGTCCATCTTTGCTGGCCAACAGGCCCAATTGCCGCCGCAACCTCTGTCGCCCAAGCGGATGATGCCATTGCCGCCCGTTCCACCTACCCCTGTGCCTGTGCCGGCCACCAATGACCAGCCCAAGATGGCCAGCAGCAAGTCGACGCCCACCGCCGACCCTGTCAAGCAACGGCGTCCACGTGGCATGAGTGTCAGCGCGTTGCGCATGTCACTAAAAAACAATGGCAAGATCGATGACGCCAAACCATCTCAAGACGCGTCTCCCCTGCAACACAAATCATCGCTCTCGTCCATGCAGTCCAATGACCGCCAATCGCTCACGGATGGAAAGGTAAAAAAAGTGTCGAAAAAGATAAAATGGGCTCGTTCTCATGTTTTTCTTTTATTTTTCCGTTGTAGAATGGCGACGAGCTGCCTTGGTTCTTACACCAGCGGTCGTTTGAAGAGGAGGAGTTACTGAGCAATGCGCAGGGCCAAGTGACTGGTGCTACGATTGAGGCTCTCATTGAACATTTGACGTTACATGGCAAAGCCCCAGGTACACAAAAGGGCATTGAAGCACTTTTAATGATTTTCTGGAAGCGACCCCATTCTCATCCTTATTTTTTTTTCGTTGCCTTCTCAATAGACCTTGTGCTTACACGTGCGTTCTTTTACAATTTCCGTCTTTTTACGACCCCGATGGATCTTGTCCAACTGTTGATCCAGCGGTTCCGTCTCGCGGCCCCCACACATCATCCCGATGGCTCACCCCTTTCCGAGGATGAATTGACTCTGTGGAAAACACGTGTTTTGCTCCCTGTGCGCTTGCGCGTGTACAATGTCATCAAAACTTGGATGGAATCGTATTTCCGCCCCGATCAAGATCACGTAAAGGACGAATTGCTCGCCTTTGCTGAGCAGGACATGCGTGATGCCATGCCGGGGCCTGCCAATCGCATGGTCAATCTGATTCGTCAGACGGTAAAACAAAAAAAAAAAAAAAAAAAAAAAAAAGAAAAAGAAAACCAAAAAAAAAAAAAAAGACTTTGAAACGGCAAAGCAAACAACACGGGAAAAAAAAAAAAAAAAAAAAAAAAAAAAAGCAAGCGAAGAGAAATCCAAAAAAAAAAAAAATCAAGGGCCCCGGACTCAATCTTTTTTCCCAATCTTTTCCAGTTCCAGAACCGAGATCGCGCCATGTCACACAGCAAAATGTCGTACGCCATTTGGTCGACGGCGTCCAGTCTGTTCAACAGCACCAATTCGAGCCTGATCTCCTTACACGACGCGTCGTCGTCGCCATCCATGTCGCACCATCATCACCCGGGCGGGGCCATGACCATGCCAAGCCGCCCACCCATGCAGAGCAAGACGTCATCCATCTCATTGTCGTCTGGATCGTCGCTGTTCTCCGATTTGTCGCTTTTCGGCAACGATCATGCGGGGTCGTCGTCATCGTCGTCTGACGCGCTCAATTACCCGCCAGTCATCATGGCGCGGTCGCTGCGCAACATGCTGCGCAAGGCCCTGCAGCACAACAACCCGCGCATGGTCCACATCAACGATTTTGACTGCACAGAGCTGGCTCGGCAGTTGACGCTCATGGAGAGCGCCCTGTTTTGCCAAGTGACCCCCTACGAGCTTATTGGCCAGGAGTTCAAAAAGAAGCTTGGCGAGAGCACCGCCATCCACGTCAAGGCCATGATCCTCAAGAGCACGCAAATCACTTCTTGGGTGTCAGACTCCATTTTGCGCGAAACAGAGCTCAAACGACGCGTCCAGCTCATCAAATTCTGGATAAAGGTCGCCGACGCGTGCCTGCAATTGAACAATTACAATACGCTCATGGCCATTCGGTCTGCGCTCGATTCCACAAGCATCCGACGCCTAAAAAGGACATGGGATGGCCTGTCGTCCAAATACAAACTGATGATGGAGCCCATCTACCGCGCAACAGACTCGTCGCGCAACTTTGCCGACTACCGCTCGCGTCTAAAGATGGCCGTCGCCCCATGCCTGCCTTTTCTCGGCGTGTACCTCACCGACATGACGTTTATCGACGATGGCAACAGCAACGTGCGCATCACACCCAACGGCACACCGCTCATCAACTTTGACAAGTACATAAAGACCACACGCGTGCTCAACGAGATCGATCAATTCCAAATACCCTATCGCCTGCTGGAAGTCGAGGAAATCCAAGCATACCTCACTCGCTGCCTCGACACCGTCGACAAGGATGAGCAAGTCTATTACGAAAAGAGCCTCAAAATCGAGCCAAGAGAGGAAGAATATGACATTGGAAAGACAATTCAGCACATCTCCTAATCGACACGCTCTTTGTTTGAAAAAAACACCCTTTCATGCCCCTTTTTCTCGCCAAAATCCCACCCCAATTTTGGCCCTATTTCATTGTATAGTTCCCCCGTTTCTTTTTTCTGTCATCCTGTTACTTCATCTTGCTTGTCCGCCCTAAAAAAAAGAGCCAATAAAACGCGTCTTTTTGTTCAAAATGAACTATTTTGCTTTTTTTCGCGTTTTTTTTCGTGCCACGATCGATTTGGATGCGTGCAGCACTGCCTGAAACCCATCACGGGCTATCATGGAATAAAATCAACCTTTTCATTTTTTTGTTATATCATATACGCATCTCTTTTAAGAGACAACCCTTCCCTCTTCAATGCCACTAAAGTGAACACGACCGTCTGCTCGTTTTTGCGCCTGAAAAGCGAGAGCCCGATGCACAGAAACAAAAATCAGCCACGAAAAAACAAAATGGCATTTTTACATCTCTTTTTCTTTCAACAAGAGCGTCTTTGTCGAATCGCGCTGCGCAGAAAGCAGATGCGGCGATAGGGACAGATATTCAATTTGTAGCCTCCAAACAAATCTTTCCAGGAATCAGATTTAAATGATTTTTTACTTTTTATGTATGGTGGGATCTTTTGTGGTGGATTCATGGCTGCGGCGACGGGTAGCATATGTGCAGCGTCACAACGCCCGTGCCAAATGCATAGTCCACTCTGTGCTGGTGAAGCGCTCGCAGGGCGCGCTCGCGGAAATCCCACGTGATGCGATGGCAATTCGCCATTAACCAAGTAAGATTGGCCACGCTCAGGTGAAATTGCTGACCACGAGGCGGGCGCTGGATGCGGCAGAAGTAGCCTTGTGGCGAGTCGACAATAATATGATATTTGGCAAAGCACGCTGGCGAGCTTGGAGGGCATAAGCTTGCATCGCCATGCCGTCAACAGTGTTGTCTGGATTTTCAAACGCCAACAGCACCTCGACAAAGTTTGCCAGATAATGGTTTACGGTGCTTTCAACAGCAGGCAGTCCAATGACAATTCGCATACGATTCACGATGGGCAAATTTGCTCGGTACAGGTCCATTAAAAATCACAATGGTGAAAAAATGATTTAAAAGCGGCACGCATTGTATTACTTACTGCGCAATCACGCGCCCCGCGGGATTTGCCATGACGGGCTGCGCAAAGTCGCTGAAGAGAATTTGATTCACTTTCGGGTTAAGGCGAGACGTTGGAAATCTTGTTTCGTTGAGCAGCTCGGCGAGAATCTGTACTTTAGACGGCAAATTCGGCATCTGCTGGCCAACGGCATCCACGCCGCGCGCCAAAAGGTTGCGGTTCACTTGACGATTGAGTGTGGCATGAATGATGATTCGGTGGACGTTTTCTGTAACAAGATAAATATAACCAGGGTCGCCGCTAATACCAATCCAGCGAGTGTTCAGCCATTAAAGCATGTTGAGGTCGCGGCAGTTGATGCAAAACGCCTTTAAAATGCTTGTTGAGTTGGTGACAACGGCAGAGTGACGAAACATAAGCGAGCCATCCGCAAGAAAATAGCCCATCATGAACAAAAGCAAGCAATTAATATAGTTCTCTTGTAGATGTGGATTTTCTGGCTCCGGAAATCAGGTATTAAGGCGATCTTCGACCATGTCCAGGATATTTGAAGACGGAAGGCCTGTCAGGAACCAAGCAGCTGCACAATGGGCGTCCTCGACTTGCCATTTTACAACACCAAAGCGACCACCACGAAGGACGCTGACATGCGGGGGAGTTTGGAAGCTTGGCCAAAAAAAAAAGTTGAAAGACTGCCGCTGTCATCTCCCAGTCGCAGCTACTCACTGTAAGCGAATGCTCTCGTGCACATGCATCAGTTGGAGAAGCTGGATCAACTCGAGAGCCATCAAAGACTGGACACAAATGCCAAAGACGTTTGTGGTACTTGAATGATTTCCATCACCACAGAAAAACCAACAAAGATCATGAATTGTACCAATGGTCGGATTGAATTGAGTGGCAAGTGGTTTGAGGGCCAGTGGCCGAGTGGACCAAATTGCACAGTGGTGACGATCGCGTGGCCACCTTGAATGACCAGCCGGAGCCCTGCTTCAACATCAAGAGCGACAATAATCGGATCGTCAGCTTGTTGGCCGTCGTTTGGATCTGGAATAGCAGGAGGATTGTTGAGGTCGATAAGAACGGGCTCTCCGGCCTCATCAAGCTCGGTGTCGATCCCTGGCTTTGACGTGAATTCGTCGACGTCATCATTAGTGTCGAATTCCGTGTTGTCCGTGGGATCGTCCACATTGCTCTCCATGACATCATCATCGTCGTCGTCCAGATCGTCGTCGACATCGTCGTGTCCACCATCGGCGTCGGCGCTGTCGTCGTAATCGCTGTCGTTGTCATCAGATGAGCCAGAATCTGACCCTGGCCCATCGCCGCCATTGTCCTCGACGTCGCCATCGTGCTGATTTTTATCCTGGAACGCGTCTTGATCGTTTTCGTCATCACCGGGTACGCTGCCATCATCGTTTTCGGGCCGTTGCTCTCGTTATTTTCTGGCGGGTTGTCATCAACATGTTCATCATCCGACGGAAAATCTGCGCACGCATGCCAAAAAAAGAAAATTAAACGTCAATTGTCGTGAATTTACAGCCATTATTGGCTAGTATACACTCAGAGATGGACATGTGGTCCGTGGAAGCGTGCGAGGACGTCTCAGAGGGAGGAGAGGAGCCATCAGCGGGACCTGTGTAAAAAAAAAAAAAAGACAAATCAATCAATCTACAAGCACGAGAACAAGCCAGATTGCGCGAGCAAACGTACATTGGCCAGAGGGGCCAGCAACAGGCGAGTCATCACTGGAATCTTAGTAAAAAAAAAAAAAAAATGGAGCGAGAAAGCAATAGAATGAGCCAAATCGATCGAAAAGCATGGGAGCGGCTCCGATCGAGTACAATTTACCTTGCCCGGAAGACATTTTCTGCTTTTTAGTGGAAAGGTGCACCGGGGCTGTGGAAAAGAAATCATTAGCGTCAGGTCTGCTTCATCCACACGTCGGCTTACGACTCAATCGATGCTTCTCCATGATAAAAAAAAAAAAGGGGGGGTTGCGCAAGAAAGAAAAGAGGTCAATGGGGGTCCCCGATCCTACACTCTCTGAGCTCAAAGGCCATCAACATTCATCAAACGGATCCATTATGATGATTTAAAAAAAAATCAAGTGTTTGTCCTGCGCAAGACTTGATTGCCACCCGCCTGTCAGCTCGGGCGCAGCTGCATTGATGTCACGTTTTGTACTATTTCGGGGTCATTTCTTTCAGACTCTTTTATTTTCATTGTAAAAATATCAGCAATATCAATGATTTTATTTAATCGTCTTTATACAATTTGCAAAAGATCATACGTCAAGCCCAACATTTCATTTTTTTTTTTTTTTTAGGCTCCATAGGAAAAGTGCGCGACGAAATGCGCCGAGCGAGCCGAGTTTCGAGGCTGTAAATGTTGATTTCTGCAATCTGGACTGTTTTTTCAAAAATAGGCGAAACGGGAGCCGCGTCAAAAAAATTGAAATCGAGGTCCTCGGATATCCGCGAAACTTGGACACAGTGTAGATCACTCTGAGTGAGCGTTAAAAAGGTCAAAAAGGAGAGGTTTATCTAATCAATCCCGAGCAAAATGAATATACATGTTTTGCTTCGAGAGCGTCGCGCGGGGCGAGAAAGCGCGATGGATCTGATTCGACGCATGCACCCCGTAGCTATGGCCACTGGGCACAAAATACGTGTCGTACAATCGTGTCATGCGTCTGTGTCACGTGCAATCACGCTGCGAAAATCATGTAAAACGGGGTCTCGCAGAGCCGGCATTTTCACAGCAACTTGGACCCGCTTCTTTTTTTGACGACATTTTTGATGATGAATCCGGTTCTCTCCATCACAAAGACGCTCGAACGAAAAAAATTGGCTTGGTAGAGCGTGTAAAAAAAAAAAAAAGGGGTGAGATGAATGGAACCCGACTGCCTAATTTGGTTTGCTGCGCCCATTCTTATGCAAGTTTTGTGTCATGTCATTGGTGCGGAATGCTTCCGGACAACAATCAAATAGCCATCCCTTTTTTCTTTGATCCTTTTGCTGCATTTCTTTCCACTTTGCTACTCCTCCCATTTCCATTTTTTCTTATTCAATATGTCCATGGACCACGACAACATGTGGAAGCTAAGCACCGGCAAAGTCGTTGAAGAGGCTCTCGAGGACCACGCCAGGGAATTGGGCGGCCAAGAAGCTGCTGTTCATTCGCTGATTATAGACACGTCGGATGAAACACTCGTTTCGCGCGGCGTTTTCACTGTGGACGAGATGCAAGAGATAAAGACATTTGGCGCAGAGGAGACGCCCTCCTTGGCCGGCGCACTGAATGAGTACTGTACATTGAGCCCCTGAAGTGTCTGGTATGATATGATTGAACAGAAGAATTCAACAGAAGATCCATCCCTGACTCCTTTTTTTTTTTTTTTTTTTTTT
>KV441876.1:411918-425494 GCA_001650995.1 Gongronella sp. w5
CCTTTTTTTTTTTTTTTTTTTGGCCAGCGCACCTTCGTGGCTCTGCGCGAGCGCGTCCACGCCTCCCAAGCTTGGAACTACGCCGGTCTCGATGACAGCGTCCTGATGGATCTTGAGTGGGTCCAAACGACCTTTGCGCGCCTGTAAGTAGTGCCTGAGTGACTAGAGAGCTTAGCAATGCCTTGAACGAGCTTTTTATTATAATCTGCGAACCGTGCGTCGTCAGGACAAGTTTGGCCAAGCGCCATTGTCGCTGAAAGACCAGCTCTGGGAGCAAGTTGCTGCGGCTTTTGACTCGTGCCCCGGCATTGTGTCGGCCATGTCGTAAGTACTAAAAGCACGTAAATGCACAAAGAAGCGTACAAACTCGAGTTTTTTTTTTTTCATCATTTCAGTGGCGAGTCGAGCTTGACATCGGCCAACCTGAGCCTCTCCTTGCGAGCAAAATTGGCGCAACTCGAGATTGGCACAGGCGAGGAGGAACCATTGCGCACACCGCCGTACAAATCAAGACTGCCCAGGGTCTTGAAGGACACCATGGACGCCTGCACGGCAGCGCGACCAGATGTGATTCGTGGTTTGGAGGTCGTTGGTGCGAGGATGCAAGGTAATTGTTCTTTTTTTTCCTTGAAACAATGGCCTCAACTCTGCTATTCATTTTCATTTAGACTTGACCATCCAGTTCATGATTGCAGACGCGCCATGCGGCAGCGTCACCCGTCCGTTGCACCTGGGGTCATTGACCCTCAATCAAACCGAGCCTCTGTTCGTTCAATCCCTCGCCGAAGCCATGCAATTGGTCTTGAGCTGGCGCGACCGCGCCGTTCGCACCACCGAGCTGCTGAGCTCGCTCCGCGTCGACAACGACTGCGACAACATCTTGGCATTTGGCCGCCGAAACATTGGCTAATGCGACCCCACCTACTTGCCCATCACCACAATCGCCCATCACATAGTGTGTCTCTTTGTCTCTGTTCTTTTTTCTCTTCCCTCCTCCCGTATTTCCACCTGGCTCAAGCACGATTTGCTTTTTTGTTTTTGTTTTTGTTTTTTGCCAGAAATAACAATACTTGTTATCATGCCTCGTTCATCCTCAAAGATTACAATCAATGCCGCTTTTTTGTGCCAAAAAGAAAAGTTTTACCTAACGTGCTGGACAAATTGGCACCTAATTTCAACGAGTCCTCAGAAGTGGCACACTGGGCTGCATGATTTGTACAAGAAAAATAGCCTTTTTGGGAAATTTTAAAAAAAAAGGGGTAGGCAAACCCGCCATGCTTGAATTTCGTTGTGTCTGTGCCAGCACGGCAACTTTAATTGTTGACGCCTTCAGAAAAAGCTCGTCTATCACCTCAGCTGACAACACCAGCGCTATTTTTTGTTCCCCTTTCCCCATTTTTCCATTTCTTTTCTTTTTTTCTCTTTTTCTTTTTTTTTCGACTCAATGCCACATTTGCATATTACCACGTGTTATTTGGCTCTCAAGAAAAGGCGTCGCAAGGCATCTACATTGGATTGATCCCCATTGTGACGACTGGAGGCGACTGTTGGAGCAAAGAAAGGCCGCATTGGCGCGTGATGATCAAATTGAAAAGGCTACGGCCATGATTGACAACACTGTGGGCCCTCTCCGCTGGCAAGGCCGTCGAGCACGCGTTGTAAGTTACAATGATCCCCCTCCTCCTCGCACAATGGACTTAAATCACTTTTTCTTTCTTTTTTTCTTTGTTTTTATTTTCTTTTGTCGCAGCGCTGCTCTCTGTGTCCCGGCCTGCCAAAGCGGCCACCTCTCAAGAATACGTGGCTCTTCAGATGACTCGCGCGATATTGTGCCTATCTAAGAAAACGAGCCCGCTTGCGACCGATTCAATTTTCTCGACAACTGGAAAAACAATCAACAGTGCTTTTTACGTGTCAAATGCAGCTGCTGAACCTCTATCGAATGAGGCAAGTTTCACCGCAATCTGATCAAAATTGATGGAGAAAACGGCTTTTTGTGCGCTGCTCCCGCAGCAAAATCTGGTCCGGGGCTTGTTTTGGAGGGCGGCATGTCGTTGGGCGCGATCACCCAACGTGATTGGTCGCCCAAGATCACCGGAAACTACCACAGTGCGCGGGCATCTCAAATGTCGACCTTGGTTCGGTATGCTTCATGGAAAAAAGAGGGATGCGAAAGAAGAAGAGCTTTCAAAGCTTACATCTGAATTTTTATGTCATTTTAGTGACCAATCAGCGAGCTTGGTATCCGCCCTGCGCAAGAACAGGCAGGCGGAAAGCTTGGACGATCGCCAGATAATGGGCCATTGCCTGGCCTTGATCGTTCACGCAAAGTATGTCGGCACCGCAATGCGCCTCGAGGTCGGTGCTGGCGAATGTGGCAGGGGTGGTCTGGGGCTCTGGGCCAACATTCCACCAAATTCAGGCACGAGGTGAATCTAAAGATGCCCAGGCGCTCACAGACAAGCTGGACGACAATATTTTGCATCATCCAGACCAAAATTCGCAATTTAGAAGTCGTTGGTCGTGCCATATTTGGTATGATGAATGGGTGTTTGCTATGAGCATTGGATTTATTTCTGCTTTTTCAATACATAGGTTTGGCATTGACACCATTGTCGTCGCGAATGTGCAGCGCGTAAGTATAAAAAAAGATGCAGCGAATGCCACTACCTAGAAATTGGAATCCTTAGTGCATTGAATCATTAGGGTGGTATGCCATGCCCCGAGGCTGATTGCCTGGAACGCTTCCGCAAACTTTATGCCTGAAAATGCACATGATCGCCGAGCACAATGCGGTAATAATCAAGGGGCGGGGGAAATTGAGCTCAAAAAAAAAAAGGCTTACGTTTTTTTTTTTTTTTTTTTTTTTTTTTTTTTCAGGACAGACAGGCTTGTCACTTTCCGCATTGTACCGCGACGTTCACGATTACGCACAATCTGTTGGCGCATATTCGCACGGTGCACACTCCCAATGTAAGTCCACAGCAGCAATCGATGATCTTTTTCCCATTTCTGATATTTTTTTTAGGTCAACCGCATGCCTTGCCCTCGAGAATGTCCTAACAACTTTGCAAACGAGGCTCAGAGTCGCGCGCATGCATTGATCGCGCACAATATCGACGTAATGCGTGTAAATCAATTGGGATCATGGGGATTGTAGAGCATGCCTTACTCAAATATTTCACCTCTCTTTTAGTACCAATGTCCATTCTGTAACTTTGGCACACACAATCAATACTTGAGCTCTCGCCATGTAGACGCGGTGCATCCTGGCACCCGACAAAGCAGTGTTAGATACACCTGCCCAGTGTGCAATGTCAGCCTTCCTCATGGCACCCAGGCTATGTATGCCCATGTGCAAGCCATCCACCATGTAAGATATGATAATCAAGCAGCTGTCATCTTGCTTTTTTCGATCTATTCACTTTTGCGTTTTATTTGTGAGCAGGGCTGTCGCTTGCGATGTCCCGTTCCGGGTTGCGCGGGGGAATATACTTCATTTAGTTCCATCTATCGTCATTTCAACACTGCTCACCCTGGCCAACGTCAAAATTTCTCTTAAACAAGATAATTGCGATCCTTTTTCATTTTAGCCCCTTGTGGTTTTCTTACGTACCTATCATAGTCATTTCTTTCTCATTGCGTATTCATATTTAGCCTTATTTTTTTTTTGCGTGTGTTATCCGCATTTTCCTATTTTTCCGCACCGGCCGTGCAATATCAAAATAAATATGATATCATACTGTTCTTGGTTTTTGTAGCGCCCTCATTCCCTTCTTCCTGGCTCCTCCTTGCAAAAAAAGCCAAGCGCGCTATTTTTGCCTTCGACGCGTGTGACGCGCTTCGCACGCGTGCAATGCGCGTGTACAACCCGTCAAACGCGTCCAAAGTCTGTTAAACGCGCAAAAGCTGACGCCAGCCCCCCCCGCCGCTCGACTCCCACCCGTGCCCTCGCGTGTCACGAGCAGAGGACCGTGGATTTTTTTGCCAGGCAAAAAGAGCGGTGATCAGAAGGTGCATCGCGCAGCTGCACATGCACCTGGTTTCAAAATGGTGTCGAGAAAGCTAAACGGCTATTTTTGGACTTGAGTGGCACAGATACGTAGCATAAGCACCTGGTGCAAAAAAAAGGAGCCCTTGCGAAAAAGCCCATTTTCGTCTACAATGTCGGAGTGTCGAGAAAACAGAAATTCGTGGTTTTTGACAGGAGTCCACTTAGGATGACGCAAATTGTAAATTAAAGTGCTCCAATTGCTTTTCTATTTTAATCCGTGACAGGGCACAAAGAAAAACGAACGACCACCGTGTTAGCGACCGAGGTCCATTGGGATACGTATAAAGAACAATTGTTTTCGAAAAAGGTCTCGTTTTGGTGCAAGGGCCAATTTGGCGAAAACGCGTAGCAGTGTCGCCAAAATTGATTCCACAGCGAGAAGACGACATTACGTGTAGTTCTGTCATGGAGATCGCAAGGGATCAGGATGCAATGAAAGATGTCGTGGGAAAGCAAAAAAGTGCTTCATTGTTAAGCTATCGATGACTGCGCCAGTGGCATCTGTTTTCTCCTCCTCCTAGCCGCTATCCACGTTTTGTTTTACACGATCTACAGATCCGATTCGCCTCGTTTGAGTGTCTACGTGGCAATTACAAGGTTTCCTAACAAAATTGGCGTCAAAGCAAAGAAAAACGTCGTTGTTTGCAAGCTGAGGCACGATCAACCCAATTAGGAAGGAAGAAAGAGGGGGATCGTGTCAGGCAACCTTAATTTTTTTTCTTTCTCGCTCTCCTTTGCCACTGCTTTGATGGTCATTGTGACGACATCATCTCGCATGCTTTTTTCGCGTCTGCGCTTGATTCCTATCACGCACTTGAATCATTTGGTGGTCTCACGATGGCCCTGACACGTTCCCTCGAAAAATAGACGCGTTTTTATGGCATGCCCTGATTCGACTGGTGGCAGCTGACGATGCAATTGCTCAACGTAGCTTTATAATTTTATGGTAGCAAACAAAAAAAATGAAAAAGAGAGACTAAGACAGACAGGCAGACAGACAGTGCACAACTGGGTTTCATTTGACAGAGAATCAAATTCGGCATTTTTTGTCAGACCAGATCGTCGTGGATTGCCCAATCCATTGTCGATAAAATTAGAGTCGAAATCTTTGCTTGCAATTTGCCAGCGTATAAAGCCTGTCCATCGGGTGAGCTGCGCGGACGAGAAATGATATCCAAGCGCGTCTCTTTTGGACATACAAGCTTTACCCAGGTGCGACACAAAAAAATCGAGAAAATCCCGATTACAGCATTTTTAATGTATTTTAATCGTTTTTCAGCAAGTTCACAAGCTACCATGATATTAGCTGTTCATACCAATTATTCAGCATTTGCTCGTTCGAATGAGCCCACTGTTGCAGCATCGTGCCGACTGGATGATGCGCAAACACGATTTTAAAAAATCGTGGATTTTCCAAGGGGTGCAGTTGAGCCATTGAAAATGATAAAATGTAGGTCCTCAGATCGCCACTCCATTCAATCACAATGGTAAACGCGTCGCATTCACCACCGAAAATCAAGTAAAAACCAAGGGTCCACAGGCTAGTTTCGGCGAATATTGCGTTTTAGGTCCGATATTCAGCTCAAGGGCAACTCAATGAGAAATAATTTTATGTCCAAGAAACACACACCATCGGAAAGAGCAAGCGTCGCCACGTATGTGGACATTGATGGTCAGTGAGAAAAGCGATTTTTTGGAGGATTTGACACGGTTTTAAAACCATAGATGTTTTTCGACGGGCAATAAACCGTGTCAACCGTCAGGTTACACGCGACTGTTTTAAGTGAATTCATGCACCTGGAATTTCTCTTGCTAGTTGACGCGTCGGCGCGGCTGCGTGAGCGCGTTTTTCCCGTGCCATTTGCGGTTGAAATTTAATCTAGAATTGCCCATTGCTCGACATCGACCAGGTAGATCGGCCTCACTTTTATCATTTTCGGTGGTTTCCCTGAGCGCCACTTCTTGTGTGTAAGTTTGGAGGAATTCTGGCGACCACTTTTTTCAATTTTGGTTTGAGAGCTCGCCACGGCTCATTTTTTGATTTGCGCGTGATGCGTTCCCAAGATATATGGCGGCGGTCAAATCGCGTCCCAATGGGGTTTCCGGCTCACGATTTCATCCTGGGTCGTGTTTTGAGGTGTGTCGTCCTTGATTCGTCCTGGATTATATTGCCAGCACAGCTATTTTCCTGAAATCTGCGTCATTCCATTAAATGGCAATATTTGATCCACCAGAAAACCACTTGCCGGTGATGCAGACGTGCATCATACATCTTTTGTCATTCAGACGGATCGTGTCATTCCCGAGCATTTGTCAAGCAAATCCGATTTGAAATGTTTGCACGGGCTTTGCAGGCATACAAAGTGTGTCCACCGGGAAAGTCAGGCCATTCAGACATGTTGCCCGAGTGTATGTCGTCCCAACGGTGCAAGTTTCATGCACCTTGATCAAGAAATTCGCGAGGCCTGGAGTAAATAAACGAAATGTTGCAATTCTCGACAGATCACGGCAGCAACCCAATGATGGACCGCTAGATTTTTTCTATGAAAAAAAGTTAGGCGAACCTGGTATGGCACTGTTCATTTTGTCTCGTGTTATATTTTGTCAATGATCGATGTCGACAGAGCGGATCCATTTTTATTGTCATCATGTATGGGAAAGTGAGAGCAGAGGAAGCAAAAATATAAATAAAGAGGGGTATACTTTCAGTCTTTCCTCTGAGCAAGAGGGACACGCGGGGAATAAGAATAGCAAAAGGGGGGATGGATGCATAAGAATCGTAGAACGTAAGAGAAAATAAAAAGAAAAAACGAGAGAGAGAGAGAGAGTAGATCATTCGCGCAGGGCATTGGCGATGGCGTATTTCTGTGCCTGAGAGAGTTCCATGGGGAGGACGACGGTGTAATTGACGATGATGTCGCCGCGGCGATCGCTTTTTGACGATGGCATGCCACGGCCCATGACGCGGATTTGGTCGCCAGGCTGTATTGTAGCCACGGATTGAATGTCGAGTGCAGTGTTGTCGAGGAGCGGGATGGAGCGGTGGAAGCCAAGCAATGCCTCTGTGAGGGGCACCTTTAGTGTGAGCTCGAGGTCGTCGCCGTTTCGAGTAAATGTGGGGTGTGGTGCGACATCGATGACGCAGATGAGATCCTGGACGCGTCCATCGGGCAGCTCGTGACCGGATCCGGGGAATTTAACCTTTGTACCTGTTTTCCACTCGGGTCTGACGTGGATAGAGAGTGTTTTTGGCCGGATGGAGCCGTCGCGCATTTGACGCTGGACCGTGACGGTGCATGTGGTGCGATTGTACAAGTCTTCGAGCGTGACGCTCAGTTTTTGCTTGAGGTGTCCGCGCGACGTGGTTATGGCGGACATGCCGCCGCCGATATTGGAATTGATGGTGCGCGAGCTTGGGACGTATGACTGATGTTGATAAAAGCCGGATGACGTATCGGTCAGGGGCGCTGGCTGCGGCAATGACGCGGTCATTGATGTGGTTGTGGGCGACAGGGACGAGGGCGAGTGGACCATGGACGAGGATTGATGCAATGGCAAGGGGGGAGGTGGCGCCTGTTGTTGTGGCGGGGACGTGGCCATCAATGGCTGGGACGAGGCAAAATTCACGGCCAGGCGCACGGGCTGTGGCGAGTGCGGCGAATGTTGCTGCTGCTGCTGATTGGGAGGTTCGCTCGCGGTCGTGGATCCGCCGCTGGTCGAAGTATTTGGACTGCTGCTGAAGGATTGAAGCCCCGACGGGTCGGTGGCGCTTCTTGGCATAGCGTGGCTGTTGTTGCTGCCTGTGCTGATGGGGACGGGTCGCGACCCGCGTGTGCGCGTGTGATTGTTGCCGGGGATGGCATAATGCTGATTGGGCTCAGGCTCCGATGGGTGCTGATGCAGCTGCCAGGAGGAAGGCTGTAGCTGCTGCAGCTGTTGATGAGATTCCGGCATGCTATTGGCACGCGTTTTTTTGTGCTTAGCGAAAAAGGCTTCAAAGACGGTGTCGGGCGAAGATGGACGGAATGCGTGGTCATCATGCGCGGCCACGGCCGTCGATGTACTGCTAAACAGGCTGAGCGCCGAAAATCGATCCTTTTTCTTGTCAGGCACAGCCAACTTGGCGTACCAAGACCCGTCCTTGAGCTTGCTTTCGCCGTATTGGTCGAAAAGGCTGCGGCGCACCTTGTCGCAAAGCACCTCGTACGCCTCACAGAGGTCGCTGAACCGCGTTTCCGCCTCTTGACTAGAGTGCCGCTCTGGATAATAACGGAGTGCTATGGGCCAAGCCCATAAAAAAAAAAAAAAACGGGGAGGGACGTGTTAGCAACAACAAAAAAAAGACACGCCCATTTTTGCTCGTTTTTTATATTACAACGCACCTTTGTTCATATAGGCCGTCTGGATATCGCCGCTTGTCGCGTTGCGCGGCAGGTCCAGGATAGCGTAGTAGTCCTTTTCCATCAAGCAAGACGCGGTGTGTGTGTGTGTCGAGTAGAAAGAAAAAGAAAAAAAGGGGAAAAAAAAAAAAGGGGGAACACAAACAATCGAGAAAACGAAAGAAAAAGGCAGAAAAGACCTTCCATGGCCCCAATGCGCGCTAAAAAAGGCAACCTGCATTGGATAAACCACAGCCCCAAAGGGTGCTTGGACGCACGCCGCTTAATTGCCTTGGCGATGATGCACTGGAATGCTGCGCGTGCCATTAGCCATTTTGCGGATTTTTTTTTTTTTTCAAATGACAAGAGAGGGCAACCATTCCTCTTTTTTTTTTATTTTATTTCAGCGATAAAAAGAAAAAGAAAAAGAGAGGCATGCCATTGTAGTTTGGGATTTGGGGGGCATAAAGTTGGCCAAAGGGAACAAAAAGGGCCCACCGTTTATGAACGGGGCTTCTCCTTCTTCTCCTTGTACAAGGCCAAGAGGGAGACACCAGCGACCTTGACGACCTTGAAGCGGACACCAGGAATATCACCAATGGCGCGACCCTTGCGACCGAAACCGGCAATCAAGACCTCGTCGTTCTCGTCGACGTAGTTCAAGCAACCATCGTTGGGGACGAAAGCAGTGACCTTCTTGCCGTTCTTGATCAATTGGACACGGACACACTTACGAATGGCAGAGTTAGGCTGCTTGGCTTCGACACCACTAAGGAGCAAAAGAAAAAAGAAAAAAGAAAAAAAACGGGAAAAATTAGCATTCGTGATCCTCTCTGCTGCGTGAAATGCCTCAATTGGCACGAAATCGACAAGGAATGGGAGCCTTACATCTTCTCAAGGACAATGCCCTTGGCGTGGGAAGCGCCACCGAAGGGGTTGGAACGGTAAGCGGTGCCCAAGGCACGCTTCTTGTATTGCTTGTCGGCCCATCGCTGTTCACGACGGTGGTTGCGCAGCTTGCGAGCAGCGTTCAAACCGGAAGGTTGACCTAAAACGAAGAAAAAGTGGATGAGTGATGTTGTTTTATCAGAAACAGATCGATGGATGGCGAGCATCCATGGATGGATAGATGGGATGCGATGGATGGATAGCATCGGCGGCTGGAGGTACGTACCCATATTGCAAGATAAATGGAGAGAGAAGGAAAAGAAGAAATGGGATGGCGGGGCGCGGACAGGCTTTTCATTTGCGCTGTGCCGGGTGGCCCAAGCCGGACAAGTCCGGCGTTTGAAATCGTCAAAAAGGGCATCATGCAAATTCTCTTTGCTCCTTTTGTTCCTTTTTCCCTCTTTCCTTCCCCCCCCTTTTTTTTTGTTCTTCCACCCGTATGGCCACCACCACGCAGGATGACCTTGTTGACCTTTCCGATGGCTTTGTCTTGATTTCCATTATTGCATTTGCCGTGTACTATCTGTTCTTCAAGGACCACCAGCGTAAGCAAGCGAAAAAAAAGCCAAGACGTGACAAAAAAGCGTCGTGCAGTACTGCTTTTTTTAGTGTTGAGCGAGCTGACCTCCTTTTTTTTTGGTGTTTTATCAACGTTAGCCGCGGCCTCCTCGTTCATCGCACACCCGTCCAAGAGCAAGGCCATTCACCCGGACCATATCCAGCTGACGCCGTCGCCGTCCAACTCGTCGTCGGCGCGAGATCTAGCGACGCCGTTGCTTTCGCCTTTGATTCAGCCCACCAAGACGGCCAATGATGCTCAAGCGGTGCTTCCAATCGAGGACGACCATGAAGAGGACGACCATGTTGTCAGCAACCTGCACGAGACTCCCGTTCCTTCGCTTTTGAGCGATGATGACGAGATCCACGGCGACGATGCTGACAAGGACGCCAATGACCACCATGAGCCACTTTTGGACAATGGGGCTGTTGCCGGCAAGGACGAGAACACGTCGGTTTCTGCCATTGTGGCCACCACGGCCTCGATGGCCGCAATGGCTACGGTGACCAAGGCTGTTTTGGATGATAAAGTGATGCAATCGGGCCGTGCCTTGTGTGACGACGCGTGCGACACGCCCAACAAGGACCACGACGACGTTGCTGCGCCTATCGCCTCGCCTGCGGCCCCGGCGCCCGCAGCCGTTCACGAGCAAACTGCGCCAGTGGAGAAAATGGAGCAAATGTCGGTAATCGACGCGATGATTGCCAAGCGCGACGCGCCTTTGCCACCCATTGTGGTTCCCTCTGAGCCCGCTACGACCACCGACCTCTTGGAATCGAAGGAGGACGCGCAAGAAATGACCCATCCCGTCGACATTGACAACTCTTCGCCGGATTGCACCGCCATTGCATCAAACGACGCTCCCGTGCCCGAAAACCTCGATGAAGGCGTGTCCAAGGACGAGCTCGAAGCGTCCAAGGTGCCCTTGGAGCCATTGACTGTGCCTGAGGTGTCTGAGGTGCCTGAACCCGCCTTGAGCGATGACACGGCCGAGTCACCAAAGGCATCGGTGGTGCAGGACGCGTCCGACGCGCCAAAGGAGAACTCCATGGAGCCATTGGATGCGCTCGAGGTCGCCGAGACGCCACTGGATGAAAATGTTGCCGAGACGCCCAAGGAATTATTGGAAAACAACGTGATCAAGGCAATCAATCAGGAATTGGACGACGAACCAACCAAAGAAAATATGGATGTATTCGATCAGCCGCGCTCGGCTAACAATGGCGTTGTGACCATGTCTTGGGCGGATGATCAAGACAATGATACTACTTTTTCGGCCGACTCTGTCCAACAAGAGCCAACGCGCAAGCAAAGCCGTCCAGCACGCGTGCCTGGCGCGTCGTTTGTGCGTGCGCGCTACCCCGTGCCAGCCGAAGCCATTGCCCTGTACCAGCAGCCAGCTCCCACAGGCAAGCCACGTGCCGATATGTCGCGCTTGGAGAAAATCGAACAGCAGCAGCAGACCTACGCACCTCGTTACAAGTCGCGATGTGAATTCTGGCCCGGATGCACTAACAAAAAGTGCAAGTATCATCATCCAGTTATGAATTGCCGGTAAAAAAAAAAAAAACACAAAAAAACACAAAAAAAAAAATCGATTTTGGCGTTGAAACGTTTGTTTTGCTCACTTTTTTTTCCCTTTAGCAATGGTGACCAATGCGCTTTTGGCAAAAAGTGCGCGTTCCTCCATCCTTCGGATTATGTTGATTTCCGCCAACAAAAGCAGAAGCGCAAGCAGCGCAAGCAAAAGCAGCAATTGGAGCAAGCCAAGCAGCAAAGCGCGCAAGGCGAGCCAAATGAGCAGACGGCTAGTTCATGACACAACCTTGCATCGCATTCCTTTCATTCCCTCTTTTCTCTCTCTTCTCTGTGCATATTCTTTTCATTCTTTTTTTCCAGACACCATCGTAGATACATACAATCCACCCCTCCACATGCTTTTTTTAATGGGTCGACGCGTCGATCATAATGATCATACAATAAAAACTCCATTTTATTTCATTTTCGCTTCAATTGATGGCAACAGGGACCAATTTGGTATCTTTGGGAGGGGGGCTAGGCGGGGCGTCGATGTAAAATGACGATTGACGTGAAGAAGGCGGCGAGGGGGGCGACACGGTGAGCAATGATGAAGAAGACGACGACAATGCCTTGTTGTTGTTGGCACCGAGGAACCCGAGCTTCTTTTTGATGATCATGGTTGTGCGGGAACCCTTGTAACATGGCTCGCAAAGCAAGTCGGTGGTCTTGATCTTATCAATAAAGGGCGAACCCTGTTCAATTTGCTGCAAGCACTTCATGCAATCAAAGGTGATGGGCGCAAGGGCAAAGTGCTGATTGCCGTGAAGCTCGGCCTGCTGAAAATCAATCAATGCTTGGCGCAGCGCGTGGGCCACGGCATGCATTTCGCGTTCATTGGTAGGCGATTTGGCGTCTTTTTGTTGTTGTTGTTGATTTATATCGCCCAAGGACCTGCGCGGCTGCTGTTGTTGCAAAATGTACTGGAGCGCGACCACGCGTTGATCGAGAGTTAAGCAATGTTTGCTGGTTTGATAAAAAAGAATGCCATTTTGCCATTTGTGCATGAGATCCTGGTGTGCGGCCAGCCGCTGCTTGTGCTGCTCAATGATGCGCCTGATGTCCTGTTGATCGCTTTGCAATTGACGCTGTTTCTGCGCCAATGCCGACCGTTTCTCGCGCATGGCGTCCATGTCGTGCCTGTGTGCGGCCACCGCGTCTTCGGCCTGCTTGTTTTTCGCTTGCGCGCGCGCGTACTTTCTTTTGTAGATGGCGCCGACAATGGGTATCTTGCTGTGCTGGTGCAATTGCTTTTTGCGCCGCTGGTACTTGTCGTACCTTTGTTGCGCATACGTGCGCGCCGCCTGCAGATCCGGCTCCATCCTGCCCAGCCGCTCCTGCACGGCCACCACCTCATGGTCCATGGCGCGCATTTGGATATCAATGTTTTCCAGCCGATCGTATTGTCGCTCAATGAACATCCGTTCTTCTTGCGACCGCCGCTCATACTGGCATCGCAGCGCGCTCACGGCCCACTCGTATCGCTGCGTCCGCTTCTGGCACTGCCGCAACACCTTTTGGTACTGCTTCAGGAGCTCCAGGACCTGCCGTTTCTTCGCCGGCAGCTTGGACGCAAGCTCGCTAAAGGTATCAACGTCTTGTGGTGCCACTACCGTCACTTCAGTCGCCATAATAAAAAGGTATCAGTAAAAAGAAGAAGAAGAAAGAAAAAAGGGAAAAGGTGAAAAAAAAGAAAAGGAGAAAGACAATCAAAAAAAGATTGGGACGCCGCGACTTTTTATTCAACTTTCGCTCCACATTGATCCCCCTCCCCGCGCCAGGGCTCCATTGGCGTCTTGGCGAAAGAAAATTAGCCCATGGATGCATTTCTGCCTGTCCGCCTTGCGTTATTGTTGTCTTTTTTTTCTTTTTGTCTTGCATCGCTTCCTTTTTTTTCACTCAAATCGCATGCATTTCGCCCTTGTTGACGATTTGTTTCTCATTGCTCACCATCACCTGATCCCAAAGAAGCCCACTTGTGCCATGAAAATATCGGGACCGTGTCACTTTACCCTAGGGACCGAGAAAGCCCTGAATTTTTTTTCTTTCTCGGAAGCT
>KV441876.1:425580-436815 GCA_001650995.1 Gongronella sp. w5
GCCCAAAAAAGCCCTGAATTTTTTTTTTTTCTCGGAAGTTTTTTTTGGTTTTTTTTTTTTTTTTTTTTGTCCCAGTGCCAGCCAATAAGCCCTTGGTTCCCAGAAATCCTCTACGAGGGGCAATTTGCTGTGCACAAAGGCTTGCTCGTTTTGCAAAAATAGCGAGGCGCCTTGGCAATTGGCATTGACAAGAGAAAAAATAGAAACAAATTGGGTTTCATCTGTCGCCACCCCTTGTTCCCTGGTGATCTGCACTACGCGCATAGATGAGCGTGTTTCTTCTCCTTGATTTGGGGACCCCCTTTTGGTGGCACAAAAATGCAAGCCTTTTTTTTTCGAATTTATTGGGTGGTATCGCGCGTGTGTGTCTATTTTGCTTCTAATTTTTTTTTTTTTCTAGGCGAGACCGGCAAGAGCAATGACGTGGTCGGCAATGACAGCAGGCTCGGGCTCGATGCTGGCAATGATGCATCGTTCTTGCGCGGGATCGGGCTCCTCGAGGGCATTCCATTGCGAGTCGAGCATGGCCGAGGCCATGAAATGACCCTGGCGGCTGCCAATGCGCTGCCCAAGCAGCTCGCGACTGCCCTTGAGGTACACAAACGTCACCGTGCCCACCGACGCAGGCACACCGCGCAAAATGTCACGATACACCTTTTTCAACGACGAACAGGTGACAATCAACGCAAATCGGCCGTTATCGCCCGCCGCAGCCTGTTTTTCTTGCTGCAATTTGGTCGCAATCGACGTCATCTCGTCGCGGATCGTCTCCAACCAGCCCCATCGATCCTCGTCCTCCAGAGGCACGCCTAAAATATCGGAAAAAGAGAAAAAATACGTCCATTAGCGTGTGCTGAAGCGCCCTGGCGCCATGGTTGTGCCTTACCAGCCGACATCTTTGCAATGTTGGCAGGAGGGTGCAGCTGGTCACCCTCAATGTATTCACATTGGAGCCGCTTTTGCATGGCCTCGGCAACACTCGTCTTGCCACAGCCTGCTGTGCCCATCAAAATGTAAATTGGGATTGGCGATGCCATTTTTTTTTTCTTGTTGAGAGAATGAAGAGGGAAAACTGGGGGAAAAAAAAAGAAAAGCAGGATTGAAATCTGGAAAATCTGGGGCAGTCCCAAACAAAATGGGCAAAAAAAGCTTAAATGCAAGCGGCGATGAATGGATCTGATGCAAATTTTCCGTCCGTCCCATCCAATCACAAGAGAAATCAAACACATTTTATTAAGGCGACTTTGGTGCAAGATAATAGTCCAAGAGCGAGCGTTCTTGTTGTTGCTGCTGCTGTTGCGTGGGTGTCGTGTGCGTTGATGACGATGGGGACGACCTGGGCGAGCTTGATGACGCGTGCTGCTGCTCGCGGAGCAGAATGGCCTTGACTTCGACTTTGGTGAGGCACTCGTCGACGTGCTGATTGAATTGGATATTGTCGAGCTCGAGCGACCTGTTGCAAATGGGACACGTCACGGTCACAATGGATGCTAGCGCGTCGTATGGCGCCTCACTGGCACTGTCGCGGGTATCATGCTCGTCCATGTTCTCGGTATCGGCAGCGGCTGTGTCCAATTCGTCCAATTCGTCCTTTCCTTCCTTTTGCGATATTTGCGGCTGCACCTGGCCATCCTTGTCCTCGATCACCGCGACCTTGCGCGGCGCGTCGCTGCTCTCCGCATTGGATTCGCTGTTTTTCCTCTTGCGAAAGTACTAGGCTCACAAAAATAGAAAAGATCAGCCAACGTCGTGGCAAAACGCGTTTTTTTTTTGTCGTACCTTTTTGACGCCGTGATCATCGTCGACTTTTGGTGGCAGAGACGCCAGCCTGATGCCCATGAGTCGCAACGAAATGGGCAGCTCCTTTTCCACGAGCTTGTTTTTTGGAAAAAAAACAGAGAAAAGTGAGCAAAAACGAATTAGATGAGTGTTCAATGGCCCACTCACCGACTTGGCAATGCGCGCAATGTCCTCCTTTTTGCTAATGTAGGTTGGGAACGTCTTGGATCGCACGCGCACCTCAAACGATGTCTCTTTTAGCTTGATGCCCACGGTTTTGCCACCGCGGATCCTATGCTGCTGCAAATCCTTGGCCAACAGAGCCGCCAATTCGTCCACCTTGCGATACAGCTCCTCCGGCTCAGAGAGTGCAGCGAAGGTTCTGGTGGGAAAATGGGCATAAACAAAAAAACGAACAAGAAAATAAACACGCTATTTTACCTTTCCACGCTGATGCTCTTGCGATCCGAGTCGAGATTAAAATGAGTTGTGCCGAGACCAAGATAGCATTTGAGCATGAATTGGAAGCTGATGGGCGAGAGCAATCTGTAAAGCACGGCGCGCCGCTCAAATATATCGCCGCATGTTTGCACATCCAATGCTTGCAAGATGCGTTCGGTCACTCGGCCCACGCCCGACACTTTGCGCAGCGACAATGTCTTTGTGAACGCCATGATGGTGTCACGGTCCATTGGCAGCATGTATTGGCCATTGGGCTTGTTAAAATCGCTGCAAATCTTGGCCAGCATCCTATTGGCAGCAATGCCGGCACTTGCTGTCAATTGGGTTTCTTTGAAGATTTCCGCGCGGATCTGCTCGACAACCTGTTCGGGCGTCTGGTCGGTCGTCTGCAGGTAATTTGTCAGGTTCAGGTACGCTTCATCGAGGCTCATGGGCAAGAATTCAGGGTCGTACTTGGCAAGCACGGCTCGCACCTTGGCGGACGCGGCGCGATACTTTGGAAAGTGTAGCGGGATCATGGTCAGCTCGGGACAAAGCTTCTTGGCAATGTAGCCTGGCATTCCGCTGCGCACACCCGATTGACGCGCTAGGTAGTTGCTTGTGCACAGCATTTGCAGCCCACCCACTGCCATGGGGATCTCCTTGAGCGCTGGATTGTCCAATTCCTCAACAGACGCGTAAAACGCGTCCATGTCCACGTGGCAAATGCACTGTGTCAGGTCGCGTCCAACCTCTAGCTCTTGAATCTATTTGTTTTATTTTTTTAAAAAAAAATACGTGAATCCTTGTCCCATTGGCCCTCCCGCACCCACGACTTACCTTGTGATCGACAACTTGCTTCTCCAGGGACAGGTCCAGATCCTTGATCACGCTGTATTGGTGCAGCATCTCGTCCAATCGCTTTGTAAGCGACTCGTCGCGCTTTCGTTCATTCTCAAAGAACGCAGAGCCCTAAAAAAGAAAACGTGCCGTGTCAGCATGCACGCGTCACTGGATAATGAGCATTGTTCCTTGCCTTGGACGTCTCATAAATAATGCGATTGACCTTGTCCTTGTCGACAGAGTCCAGGCCAGCCTGTAAAAAAAGGGACAAAATTGGTGTTAAAACACAAAAACATCCCTTTTTTTTTTGTCTTTTACTTTGTGTGCCGAAGCGCCAGCCAGTCGGTTGTGCAGCGTCGTCGCCTTTGTCTCGTCATTGTCGTCTTGGTTGCTCGGGGTTTGCTCCATCAGGTGCTGTGCCACCGCCTCATGCGCCAAAGCCGCCGACTCCTCGTCCAACGACGACAGATCGTCCACGAACAGATCTTCCTCCTCGTAAATCTGCGAGGATAGGTGGTCGCCTGCTTCTTCTCTCGTTTGATCGCTCATAAGAAAAGCATAACTGCACAAAAAGAAAAGAGAAAAAGAAAAGAAAAGAATAAAGAGGTTCCCCGCCGCGCTCCTTTTTCTTTTTAAAACAGCGCGCGACCACGCGTTCCCGAGTGCCGCAGCGATCTTTTGCAAACGATCTCCGCAGCCAAGCAATGACTGTGCCCCCAATGGAGAGCCAAATCCTTTAAAAATCATTGTCTATGCTGGTGCTGGCTCATGCATGCCCGCAGTGCAATGAATTTTCTCTCGTTTGCGGTAACGGGGAGCGAGTTTGATGGTTCCTGACAAGGCGAGCATCATTTTTCTTTTAGGTTATGGCTCTCTTTTTGATCTATCATCAATGCATATTATTCAAAACACGCATCAGGGATCTGAAAGTGATGTCATTAGATGCGTCGACCCCTAATTTCTTGGGTTGGGTGTGATAAAAGGGATTTGATTAGACGATTAGCGTGCAAACCGCAATCAAAGCATTCGAGATAAAAAAAAATGTCAATTTTTTCCATCAGTTCACACCCAATACTGGTGAAACTGGCCTTGTTTGACGGAGAAAAACGTGCTTCTTATGCCACGCAAGGATGAATTGACGAGCCGGCCTGTCCCTTGTGGAGAAAATCGAATTAAAAAATTTATTTACGTTTGATTGGCATTTGCAAGCATGTAAAAGTCCTCGATCGCGATTGCATAGTATAGCGCACGAGCGAATCTCATTCTAGCGGAACAAGTTTCACAGCGAGTGAGATGCACAAAAACCGAGAAAATCGCAATTGAGCCTTTTTATCGTTTAGCCAACATTTGACAATGGATTTGCCACTTGCAAGGAGATGAACTCTTTGAACATATTCTCCCAGCCCTTATCATTCAAATGAGCCCATCCATGCGGCGCTGCGGCCACAAGATCGCGCGCAATGACGACGTTTGAAAATCGCGGATTTTCCAAGGTGTAGAATCGTGGATTTGAAAACAGCGAAATTTAGGTCGTCAGTTCGCCACGCCATTCAACCACATGGTAGATGGCCCTCGATCACTGATGGAAATGCAATAAAAAGAAGAGATCCATTGGCTGGTTACGGTGTGAAGTGCCATTTGCTTCTTATTTTCGCTTCAAGTACAAGTCGACGAAAATTGGTCGCAGAGCCGCGAAACAAAGACTGTCAGAAATAGCTCGGCCTGTTGTGTACGTGGATATCAATGATCACTGCAAAAAGCGAGTTTCAGGCAGAATTGATGCGAACAGTAAGTTTGCGGGGAATAAACCACGTCATGCGTGTCGTGACACGCGTCTGCTCCCTATCAAATCCATGGTCCTGAAACACCTCTTGCTGGTGGACGCGTCGACGCGGTTCTGCAAACGCGTTTTTCCTGTACAAATCGCCTCTGAATTTTTAGCTAAAATCCCTCATTGCTTGCCACCGAGCAGATAAACCTCGCTCCCTTTTGGCGTGTTTCGTGGTTTCTCCATGGGGTGCTTCTTGTGTGCAAGTTTGGCACGATTCTGGCGACTTGAATTTTCCATTTTTGTTTTGGAGCTCAATCATGGCAAAACTTCAATTTGCGTGTGCGCTCCAAAACGACTTTTGACAGCTGCGAAAAGTATCTCGAGCGTGGTTTTCAACGTCCCTTTTCACATCCGGACGCGTTTCAGGACTTCAAAGTGTCTGCACGGCGCGTTGCGATTGAAAAAGTAGAAAAAATGATCGTCTTGATACCTTTTTCTGTGAACTCGTCCAAGAGGTCCAAAATTTGGACCAGTTGAAGGCAAACCCAGAGATTCCATGCTATCAAATTATCGCATCGATTGATTTAGTACGCTTCCGCAAAAATTTAACATTTTATAGGATTTGGGGAAAAAGCAACTTTTTGCCCTTCGCATCTAATTTTGCGGCGCAGCCACTTGGTATGGAGCGTCGCAGATGACAAAGTCAGAACATTTGATCATCCACGATCCAGTAGAATTGCAACGACCGTCACACGCTGAGCACTTTTTCGCGTTTGGAATCTTTAATAACGAACACGGCAATGTGAAAAGGTCATTAAGCTGCCTTTTTATACAGATGAAAATCCATGCATGCGTGCGTGACTTTCAAGTGAAATCCTGATCATTCATGCTCGATGCTAAACACAAAAAGCAAGGAGCAAAAGGAGACAATTTTGACCAAAATCACGGTTTAGAGGCCATCCGCATGTCTTTTTTTTTCGCTGAATCATAGGCATTGGTAGTAGAGGACAGGGCAATTGAGCAAAATTGTACAACACCACTGTCGTCCTGGACTGAAATAGGCGTGTTTACGCGAAAAGTGCCATTGACGAGCCAAACAAACGCAACATGGGCTGATTTTTTTACGAGAGGGCCCGACGCGGGCCATCAGGCGGCACGAGGCGAGGTGACACAAACTCCCTTCAAAATGCCCTGGTCCATGCAGGAACAGCCGCCGACTTTTTTTTCTTTTTTGCTTTTTTTCCTTGTTCACTCCTTATGTACACGCGCCTGACTCGACCTCTTTTGCGACACACGCGCCGAATGGCGCCGTCTCGGTTCTACGCGACCGAGAGCTTGGACAATGTGTATGACATTGTGATTGTGGGCGGTGGCGTGGCCGGCACGGCATTGGCATGTTCTCTAGGTAAGTTGATCTCGCATGTTTTCGCGCTGTCGCCAACTTGTTTGCGGTACAAACTGACCGATATTCACCACGGTCCCCTCCCCTTTTCTGCCATTGTGTGTCGAATTGAACGTGTAGCGAGCCACCCTTATTTGCAACAGCACCGCGTCGCGCTGATCGAGGCCATGGACTTGACAAGCACAAAGCAATGGGCCCCGCAGGCCAACCATTATGCCAATCGTACCGTGTCGCTGACGCCAGGGTCCATGCGCTTCCTTGAAAGTATGGAAATCGACGATTTACAAAGAAAAAATGGGGTGAAATTGACGGTTTTTTGTTGTTAAACTAGACATTGGCGTGACGCCGTTCTTCAGTGCCGGTCGCGCGAATCCATACCGCGAGATGCAAGTGTGGGACGGCGTGACGGACGCGCGAATTCACTTTGACGCCGCGATGGTGGCGGGCGCGTCGACAAATGCGGATGGCATGCCTGACGCGACAATTGCATACATGATTGAGAACATCCACTTGCAGCATGCACTGCTGGGCCGCGTGGAAGAATGCCAAAAGCAAGGTGCGCAGCTCGATATGTTCACCAACACGCGCGTCGCCGCTATTGACCGGCCAGAACCCGCTGTTGACGACAAAATCGCCACCTCCCTTGACTCACTCGACCTATCTGACTGGCCCCTTGTGCACCTGGATCAGGGTCGCAGCCTGCGCGCGCGATTGCTGGTAAAACAGTCAAAAAAGATGAGATTTCGCATTTAATTTTTTTTTAAAAAAAAAAAAAAAGATTGGTGCCGACGGCATTCAAAGCCCTGTGCGCGCGTTTGCGGGCATTGACTCACTTGGCTGGGATTATGACGCGCATGGTGTCGTTGCAACACTGCAGTTGGACGGTCCCGAGCATCACACCGCGTGGCAACGTTTCTTGCCCACTGGCCCCATTGCCATGTTGCCGGTAAATGAGACATTTTGTCACTTTTTAATTGGAAAGCATGCTCATTTCTCTTTCATACTGGAATAGATGGGCGAGGGCTACGCGTCGATGGTGTGGTCGACCAAGCCGGCATTGGCGAAAATGCTTAAATCGGTGTCGCCGGATGACTTTGTGCAGCTTGTGAACGCGGCGTTCCGTTTGAATCATGTGGATCTCGCGTATTTCTACCAGTCGTTCCAAAAGTCGGGTCAGGTACCGGATTTGGCCGGCGAGGTCGCGTGGCGCGACACTGTCATGCGCAATGACCAGAAGGAATTGCCGCCAAAGGTCGTCCACGTGCAAGATGGCAGCCGAGCAAGCTTCCCCTTGCGTCTGCGCAACTCGGAGCGCTACGTCGATGATCGCGTGGCTCTTGTTGGGTAAAGTGCTGCCACGAGTTGGCGACGACAAGCTAATTTTTTGTTTTTTTGTTTTTTGTTCAGTGATGCTGCGCATACAACGCATCCGTTGGCCGGCCAAGGCTTGAACCAGGGTCTGCTGGATGTCGAGTACCTGACGGATGTGCTTGCGGCGGGTGCTCAGGATGGACAAGACCTGGGCAGCATCCATTTGCTGCGCAATTATGCGACCGAACGATACCTTAAGAACATTGTCATGATCAGCGCGTGCGACAAGATGCATAGGCTCTTTAGCAATGACCTGGCCCCTGTCGCATGGCTGCGGTCGCTCGGTCTCTCGACAGTCAATGGCTTGGATGTGGTCAAGGTAAAAAAAAAAAAAAAGCACGCGTCATCCGACGCTTTTTGCTCATTTTTTTCTTCATTTGCAGAGCGAGATCATGAAGTACGCCATGGGCATTGAGCAGCCCAAGGTCCGCGGCTCCAATCGCCCGTCCTTGTAGAAAAATTTTGGCATTTTGCATAAATCATTCGTTTATATCATTGGAAGGCGCTAAAAGACAAGGTTCAACGCTGAGAAATGGGTCTTGCATGAATTGATTTCGTGAATTGCCATTCTGGGCACAGGGGTGGAGGGGAAAAATCCGGGGTCGTCGGGACGTTGCTTAAAATTTAAGGCTTTTTTAGTAGTTTGCCCTTTTTACTGCTCCTCTTTTCTTAATTCTTTCTTTGATCGCTGCTCAGAGTGCTTGCTATGGCCGACACAAAGTCTTTTACGTCCTCGCCACACATGGTAAAGACTCAAAAAGGCCGTTGTTAAAAATTTTGGCGGGCTTTGCCCTTGCGCTATCTATTTTTGCCACTTTTTTTGGCTGGCACTGTCACTTGTCACGCTCACTGTTGCGTCTCGCTTGCTTTTAGGATCAAGCCTTGGCCGGCTTCACGGCTGGTATGGTGTCGACCACTATCACGCACCCTCTGGACATGATCAAAATCCGATTTCAAGGTAAAGTTTTGGCGTGACAAGAGGGCAAAAGGGCAAAAGGGCAAAAGGGCTACTTGGCGCTCGTTTTAAAAAGTCACAGCTCACCGTTTCAATCGAATTCGCTTCACAGTGGACGCCAGCAAGAGGTCGGCGAACCGCCCATGGCTTGGAGGCACGATCAAGTCGTTTCGGCACATTATGAACAATGAGGGCGGCATCACGGGTCTGTACCGCGGTGTCACGCCAAGTGTGTTTGGCGCAGCAGCCAGCTGGGGCCTGTACTTTTGGGGGTAAGGGCTGAATTGGCCTACCAGTATCGCATTTTTCTTAATATTTTTTTTGGCAAATATAGGTACAGCTTCATCAAGCGACATATGAGCAAGGATGAACAGGGCAAACTGGCTGCCTGGCAGCACATGATTGCATCGACCGAGGCTGGTAAGTTGGGCTGGGCGCGGTCCATTTGGGCGCTCAATGGCTGATTTGTTTTTAATTTTGATTCTTTGTGCAGGTGCTGCGACGGCGATTGTGACGAACCCGATTTGGGTGATCAAGACGCGGATGTGTGCGACGACGCGCGCGACGCCTGGTGCGTATCAAGGTTTCCTGCAGGGCCTGGGCCGCCTTGTGTCTGAGGAAGGATTGCGCGGCATGTATCGCGGGATGGTGCCTGCTCTGTTTGGCGTGTCGCACGGTGCCATCCAATTCATGGCGTACGAGGAGATGAAGAAGTGGCGCAACGAGCGGCGCCACGCCGAGGGCGAGACGCCCACGTCCGAGTGGAATGCGCGCCTCAGCACCCCCGAGTACCTTGTCATGGCTGTTTCGTCCAAGGTGGTCGCTGCCGTCACCACGTACCCCTACCAGGTGCTGCGCAGCAGATTGCAGGTAAAAAATGATTGAGCAAGGGAGCGGGGGCAAATGGGTGCAAAAGAGCGCGTCGCTCACGAACGCGTCTTTTTTTCTTTTTTTTCTTCTTAGAATCGCGAAACACGCGACGCGTATCATGGTGTGATGGACTGCATCCGCAAAATCAAGGCTGCTGAAGGTATGGTCGGCTTTTACAAGGGCCTGGCGCCCAGTGTGCTGCGTGTGCTCCCCGGAACGTGCATCACTTTCTTGGTGTATGAGAACATGACGCAATATTTCAAAAAGCACGCCACCTAGACATGCCTCTCCTCTTCCCCTTTTTTGCTCCCCACCCCTCTCTTTTGTTTGTAGAACCTTTTAGATGATACCATTTCTGTAAAAAAAACTAACATTGCATTAAAAAATCATAAAAAACGCGCCTTCTTTTTTGGAGGGAGGGGGAGTGACACTAGAACGACATATGATGGAGAAAGTGTACTTGACGTCAATTCCATGTAATGAAAGAAAATCACGGTAAAACACGCGTTTTGACTCTTTTTGGCGCGACTTGACGCGTCGCGTGCATCTTGTCACCCCTATTTGACCGAGACACTTGCACGACAATTAAAAAAAATAGACTATTTTAATTTAATACGCGTGGACATTTTTTTTTGCTCATTTTTTTCATTTTTTTGCAAGACAAAGCGATCAGTGGCTAGCAACAGGAAAGGGTACACAAACAGGTGAAGCAAAGGGAGGGTGGACGAGAATAAAAAAAAAAAGTGAGGTGAGATGACAGAAAGGAGAGGGCAGGGGGGGAGGGGGACGAAGCGACAAATGTCTAAAAGTCAGTGAAAAAGTGAAGGTAT
Source organism: Gongronella sp. w5 (assembly GCA_001650995.1). Classification (NCBI taxonomy): domain Eukaryota; kingdom Fungi; phylum Mucoromycota; class Mucoromycetes; order Mucorales; family Cunninghamellaceae; genus Gongronella; species Gongronella sp. w5. The sequence goes on from KV441876.1 coordinate 435,843, forward strand.
GGGTCTGGTCCGTCTGTGACGCCGTATTGTTCGTTGCTTTCAGGGTAGCGATCAAAGTGGCTTGCGTCGCCATCGCCGCGGATGGATGGCACGTAGGGCGGGCGCTGCTGCCTCGCGAGTAATCGGTTGAAATCCACGCCCTCGAACCACGGATGATTCTTGACGTCTGCGGCGCCATTGCGCAAGTTGCCGTAGCGCTTTGATAGGTCCGACGTCAGCAGGCGCTTGAGCAGGTCCTTGGCGTGAGGGTCAAAGTAGCTCGGCCACTTGATGCGTCCAGCAAGGATCTTCTCGTATAGCTTGAGATGGTCGTCGTCAAAGAATGGAGGGTGCCTAAAATAAAAAAATAAGGTTTGCATGAACAAAAGAGCGCGCTTACGTGGCTCGCCACTTCCCCATGCTTACCCAGCCAGCATTTCAAAAATCAAGATACCCAGGCTCCACCAATCGACAGCTAAAAAAAAAAAAAAAAAAAAAAAAAAAAATGAGAAAAAAAATCAATTCACGCGTTGTTCCAATTCAGGGTCCCTCGGTTGTGATTGTACCTTTGCCGTAGCCTCTTGACTGGATCACCTCGGGCGCAAGATAATCGGGCGTGCCGCACAGGGTCCAAGTGATATCAGGAACATGCTTTGCAAAGCCGAAATCCGTGATTTTGATGTGGCCCTGAGCATCCAGCAGCAAGTTCTCGGGCTTGAGATCACTGGAAAAGCGGGCAATTGAGGGTGAGAAATCCGGCAACAAAGGAACAAATGGGGGGTCGCCTTACCGATAAATGATGTCCTTGGAGTGCAAATATTCAAGCGCCAAAACGACCTCGGCCGCATAAAACTTGGCCACATGATCAGGGAAGCGCTATGAAAAAAAAAAACACAAATAAAAAAAAACAAGAATTGAGTCCGTCGCGTCCAAAGCAACACGCAAAACGTGTTTTTTTAATTTTTTGCTTTTTTTTTTTTTTTTTTTTTTTTTT
>KV441876.1:441850-467663 GCA_001650995.1 Gongronella sp. w5
GTTTAGGTAAAAAAAAAAAAAAAAAAAAAACGAGCCCAGAGTGCCCAGTCAAGCTAAAATCTCGTCTTTTTTCAATGTTTTATCTTGACATGCGCACAATTTAGGTTACGGAATCATGCAAATGGCAGGATTGCAAGGCTTGGCCGGATGGGTAAGAAACGGACCCTGAAAGAAATTGAATTGCTGCTTGGCTTTGTGGGTTACATTGCTCACTTTTTTTTTTTGTTTTTGTTTTTTTAGCAATGGATTTTCATCATTGAGGCTCTGCCGACGCTTGTGTTTGGCTTTGCGACCTACTTTGTGCTCCCCGATGTGCCGCGCCGTGCCAAGTTCCTGACAGATCGCGAGCGTGAGATTGTGGTGCGCCGTCTTGTCGAGGATGCGGGCCCTGCCACTGAAGAGCACTTTAGCTGGCGCCAATTCCGCTATGCATTTATCGATTACAAGGTGTACATGCACGCGCTCGTCTATATTTGCGGCAGCACGCCCCTGTACTCGCTGTCTCTCTTCATGCCCAGCATCATTCAGGGCATGGGTTACCAGAATCTCCAGGCGCAGGCCCTCAGTGCGCCGCCCTACGCCATTGGTAAGTCCCATGACATTTCAACACGAAGCATCCAGGTGGTCGCTGACCTCTCTCCCTCCCTCCCCCTCTTTTTTAGCCTTCATCTTCACCATTGCCATTGCCATGCACAGCGATCGCGTCCGTGAGCGTGGTCTCCACATTGCGGCGCCTGGCTTTGTTGGCATGATTGGCTACGTGCTCCTCATTGTGCTCGGCGATCGCAGCGCCGGCGTGCGCTATGTGGCTGCTTGCATCACGGCCACAGGCGTATTTGCACACATCCCCTCCATGCTTTCGTGGTTTGCCAACACGCTCGGCGGCCACACCAAGCGCGTAAGCCAATTGCAGCCCCTCATGCACTCGCGAGATGCGTCTTGTCTGACTTTTTTATTCTTGCTTTCTAGGGCGTGGCTACCGCATTCATCGTCATGATTGGGTAAGAATTGAATATCAGCTCGTCCATGTCGATTCATTTGGCTGACGTGCTCTTTTTTTTTTTTTTTTGTTTCTCCAGTAACGTGGGTGGTGCCATTGGCTCCTTTGTGTACCGTGCGGATGACGCTCCCTTGTACAAGCGTGGTCACACGATCTCGGCGTGCCTGATGGCCGGTGTTGTGCTCTTTTCCATCACGTTCAAGCTCCTGCTCGAACGCGAGAACAAGCGCCGCGACAACTTGACGCCTGAGCAACACGCCAAGGAGGCTGCGCGTCCTGAGCCTTGTGACTGGGTAAGATTAGATGATTTTCTTGAAAAAAAAGGCATTTCACTTACGAATTATATTATTTTGTTTTTTTGTGTACAGCACCCCGATTTCAGATATATTTCGTAATTTGTCACTGGGTCATTGTGCGCTTGCCGTCCCTTCTCTTTCCTAACTTTGTACTAATATCTTGCTGAATACACTTACAAACATGTATACATAATAAAAACGCCACTGTCTGTAGCATCTTGCCGCCGTCCCCTTTTGCTCAAGTTTGGTAAATGGATAAGAAGATAATTGGTGCAGAAAGCTAGCACACACTAGATCCCACTCAAATCGACTGAACAAACGCTGACAAAATGCAAAAAGAAATCCCAAATTTTGTGTTGTTTTTCGCGTTGTTCACGCCAGACACTCGAGTGATCCCCTCTGCATTGCGAACATCTAACGTTGAGCACACATTTTGTTGCACCTTTGCCGCTTCAAGCCAAGTGCCGTCCTTGTATCATACGATGGCGGCCAAATCGCGATCTGTAAAAAAAAAAAAAAAAAAAAAAAAAAAAAAAAAGAACGTTTGACAAGGCATTATTGCGGGGTCAATTTGGAAACCAGTGACCATTTTTTGGTATGCCAATCATCTGCTCCATGATTCTCTGTTATGCTGCTGCACGTGGCTTTGAGTTTTGTCCAGCAGGCGTGACCCAAAAGCAAGAATTTGTTGACGTTTTGCGATTTCGACATTTTTTTTGCTGCTCTCTGACGGGTTGCAACTTGCAAACGATGCCGCGCGCCAAGCTCCCAGGCACCAACAAGACAACAACCGCCGCACGGGATCAAGCAACTTGTATTCAGCAGCTCTTGATACTACGTACAAAAATGCGAAAAAAAAATCTAGTAGAGAGTCGCAGCTCATCCCTTTTTTTCCTTGCTCCCCGCGAAAGAAATCATGTATGATATGTCAAACGTGATTTTTGCCTTAAATTACATAGCGCGTGCCACGCGCCTCGCGCTGCGTACAAGCAACGCGCGTGCATAATGCGTCAAAAAACGCGCCCAAACTCTGTACAATACAGTATTAAATGGTGCGATTATTATTTATTGTATTGCGGTATCTCGAAATTATATTAAGTTAACGGACACCGTGTGGGAAATTTATTCGATTCTAAGATATATTTTACATCGTATCGCGGATCAGAATTACAAATGGTGAAGTTTTTGAGACATTTGCATTAGAACAAATTGCAAAGATAGGAAAAATCGCAGCAAAATCTTCGTTATTATGATAACTGCTCAAATAAATCCTCCGTTTTTCATCACTTGCTTTATTTGGTGACATGCATCATTTTATGATACTGTAGAGTCGTCAGCGTGGAGCGTCGTTTGCCATTTGATTCATCCATATACAATACCTGCGGCGATTCCCTGCAAACTCCAGCTGGCCAAGGAGGTCATGGCTGGAGGTCACCGCGTCTCGTCGTACGAAATCCCAGCAGCCTCTGACAAAAAAAGGACAACGCTGCTCTCGTCAAGATACCGGTAGCTTTTTTATGATACTGTAGCCCTGGTTCAGTCGCCCGTTCAGGACAACATGTTGCGCGGACACAGAAACCAAGAGCCAGACGAGCAGCTCGTGCAAGTTCTGAATCACTAAGTGCGACGCAACAACGACTTGCTTGCCGCGAGCCGCAGCAGCAGAATTGCACGCAGGCGCAATCGTCGTCGACGCCGCCGCCATTGTTCTGATGATTTTGACAGCTGAAGCGTATGCGCGCGGCAAGGGCGCGGACGACGCACATGATGGCGAAAGCAACATGCAGTCGCAACAACAAGGCATCATCTCCAATTCATTGACCATTGGGATCACCACCGCCGGCAATGCGGCCCGGACGACGGACACAGGATGAAAAAGAAGCTCAAAGTTGTTGCAGCATGATGTTGCTTGTTGGCGGCGCGTACAGCCAAGCATCTGAATATCCTCTCGACCATCATGTCAGTCGTGCTTGTTGATCACCACAGTCTCTGCGCGCGTGAGCATTTGCCCAGAGACTTCCGTGTCGTCGGCGAGCTCGATCAAGCCAATACGGTAATTTCTGCTTGCGTCTTCTTCTTTTCAAAGGAGGAAAAAATTGACGAATTCTTCTTCATGGCTGCTTTGTGCGAGAAGCACTGCTCTAAAACGACTCACGACGACCAAGCAAGCAAAGCATCTCCTCCTCCAGCATCCGCGCCGTGCTCACCAGCAGCAGCCTATTACTGTATACAGTAGATGCTCGTTATAACGGCATTCAGAATTCTTATTATACTGTAACGGCACAATTTGAAAATTTTGCTTGGCAGTGTGTAACCAAAAATGTCACGTGTGAGCGAGTATACGGTATAATAACGGTTTTTTGCAATGATTTTTATAACGGCGTCGATCAGTTTCAATGAAATGCCGTTATAAAGCTTGCCGTTATAACGAGCATCTACTGTACCTACAGTACAGTGACAGGACAAAAAAAATGTCCGCCCTGACTATTTCTCTGCAGTGCGAGGTGTCATTTAATCACGTTAATCTATTCTGTATTGGTCAATAATGGTTCAAATAACGTGAAATTTTGTAGGAACAATGATTTAAAAGTGTAAAAACGATTCTAAAATTATGAAATGGCTGTAGGAAGCTGGTTTGGAAAAAGACTAGAAAAGGGGTAACTGACGCGTCACGCGACGCGACGCGTACCCACGCGTATACAATAGCCTATGGAGATGAAATGACATTATGAACACCATCTCCAAATTTTTCTGAGACGAGTTCAATGGTGCTTACAGTAATTGTATTATGTGAATCTATTTCATGGTACATGTGTCATGTCAGAGCTGAGATCGACAAATGTAAAATCACCGCGGTGACGCGTCTGACGCGTCATAAGCCGCGATTTCGTTGATATGCTCATAGTGCTCTAACTTGTTGTTGATATAACCACAACTAATCAATAACATCCTATAGTGTATTTCAATATCCGCTTGCTATAGCAATTTCATAATTTAAGAATCGTTTTTATACTTTTAAGTCATTGTTCCTACAAAATTTCACGTTATTTGAACCATTATTGACCAATACAGAGCAGATTAACGTGATTAAATGACACCTCGCACTGCAGAGAAATAGTCAGGGCGGACATTTTTTTTGTCCCCGGTCACTGTACTGTACAGTAGTACTGTAGTACAGTAATAATGATGATGCGACTACTGTTCTACAGTATCATACAGTAGCACTGCACAAATAATAAATAAAACGTACAGTACGTACACAACAACATTATTTAAGTACAGTACGGAGGTCATTCAATTCCACTTGCATGACATTCCCTTTGATAATTGTCTATTAATTTAGGTCGGCTTTATGTTCAAAGATCAATAAACGACGTATTAATCGACAACATCTAATAAAGCCAGGTCGTTCCGATTCTGCATAGCGCACAATTTCAACCCCCCCTATTTATTAAGATTTTCGACAATTATTTGATCAAGAATCGTTTATTTAATTGATAAACAATTTATAACCACCTTTTATCGTAAGCACCAAAAAAGAGGGTGGTGGCTTTCAGACTTTGACCGTTTGACGGCCTGCTGTGCCTCCAGAAAATTTTTTACAGCTTATGATACAGTACAGTACTTGCGCCGGTTGCGTGCCAGTGAAAATCGCGTCACGGCAAAAACATACTGTACTGTACAGTACATACAGTACATTACGGTATTGGCTGGCTCACTGTTCAAAACAACGGACGACGCACCCGATTTTTTTGACTTGAAAATGCCAAAACCCAAAAATCTCACATTTGTACTACTGTATTTTGCACTCATCTGTCCATCTGCATGGTCGACCCCGTTCAAAAATGGCTGCATCGCATTCAGCGCAAAATTTGCAACAAAAAAGCTTAATCTCTCAAATAAAGCTCTGCGACAACTTTTGAAAAATTCAGGGGTCACTCAGGGGTCACACATTTCAATCTCAGAAAATACTTAATTTGGGAAATTTCGAACTCCGATCGATCAATGCATCTCAAACAGGTAACTCCGACGATTTGCTATTGGCGGACAAAATGGCAAGTCGCGCCAAAGTAAAAAAAAGCCCCCAGAGTGACGCATGAACGGCGATCGACTGAGAAAATTGCCTGCTTTGGGCAAGATTTTTTGTAAAAATTTAAGGTTTGACACTTCCAAATTAAGGTGGTGGATTGCAAAGATCAATTTTTATTTTTTTATTTTTTTTTACTCTGCACCAGACATACTGTACAACACATTTGTGTTTTGGTGAGCAGCACGCTGCTGCTGGTGAAATGACTGATGCAAAAATAAAGTTCAAACCCAAGCAAGCGCCGCACAACTTTGGTTTTTAATTTTTTTCTGAGAAGAGAGGGGGGCCCGTCGAATACTGGACAGTACTGTAATCTTTTACACCAACAAGTAGTTTCTTCGTGGCGGTGCTATCGTATCATTTTACTACTGTACGATGATGTGTCCTTGCTTGGTGGTGATGAAGCAAGCATTTTTTTCAAATAAATTTGAATGATGAGAAGAAAAAAAAAGTTGTTGGCCGGATCAAATCACATCTGCTGGAGGGTCTGCTGATTTTGGCAGTAAGCCAACTCTCTCCTTTACAGTATTTTTTTTCCTTCTCATCCTAACCTCGTGGTGGCAGAAACAGGCGACATGGAAGAATCCGGTTCCGGGTCGGTCAGTATGCGCACAAGAAGTCAGACTGGTAGCCGCGGTGGTGCTGCTGGTCGTGGCCAATACGATGCACGCGGTGGCCGCGGTGGTGGTGCTGTTGTTGCTCTCGTGGCCAAGACGATGCGCGCGGTGGTCGAGGTGGTCGAGGTGGCGGCGGTGGTGATGATCAGCTTACACCAGCCCAAGCAACGACAACAGAGACGTTTTTTGAACCAAATGAATGATGTGGCAACAATGTTGTTTCGCCACCAATGGGTCCATTTGCGCTGTTTTGCGAGCATCGCCGACGACAGCGTGGTCAGCAGCAAGTAACCCACGAGGAACTCCTTCTAGCTTGGCGTGCCCTGAATGAACAAGAGACAGCCGGTTATCAAGAAGCAGCTGTTCGGCGGACTAGCGAGTACACCGCCGCAAGTCTGCAACGATTTCGTCGCAACCCACCACCTTGCTTAAACATGATCTACTGTACTGTATCTAGCCGCCATTTACTTTTGTTCCACGCATCCCCTTCAATACTGTAAATACAGTATTGTCTTTGGTCTCCCATCTCCGTCTGCATTGCTTGTTCCTGAGGTACCGGTAAAATGAACCCACGCATCATCTTTGTTCGCAATCAAGTAAAGCAAAAAATAAGGCAAAATTTGTGTCACCATGAAAGATGAGCGATCAGTACAAAGAAAACGAAGAAAATAAAGCTGGGCTTGGCAACATCAAGGGGCGGATCTCCTCGCCGCTTTGGAAGGCTTACAGCCTTCTTACAGTAAGGCCGCCCTAAGCCTTGCTTTTTTTGTCAAAAAAGATGAATCCTGGCCATCGATTTTTTTGAAAAATGCCGAAAAGACTGTGCTTACTGTACCTACAGTACATACTGTATACTGTATATGATACAGTACTACGTACTGTACAGTACAGTACATACTGTACGAATACAGTATTGCGCATCGGCCTTGTTGCCAGACGGGGACAAAATGTCACCTGTGAATGGTTTCCACTTGTAAAATCTCAGCGCAATCGAATACAGTACTGAGTAGCAATCAACTTGGCGCGCCACGACCGCCGGCCGAAATAATAGTGATTTTAAAAGACATACTGTATAATGTCGATTTTTTTCGGTTCAACGGCCCGAGCGATCGACCCCTGGTTTTTCCATTTGTTCTGAAAAGAGAGTGGCCGACTTGCCCAAGCAAATGGCAAAGTTTTGTGCAGCTGAGGGCAGTGGATGGCTCGCAATAACCATTTTCAAAAATGGCGAATTTTCCAGCAAGGGGTGCTGTTGTGGAGGATTTGAAAACGAAGAAACCAAAGACCTCAGGCAGATCACCGCGCCATTTTATCACATGGTAAGCGCACAACATCCACCTATAGAAAAGCTATAAAAATTGCGGGTCCATTGATCGATTCTGGCGTAAAATGCATTTTGCTGAATTTTAGATCTTGATTTCGGCTCAACAAGTCCATCTCGACGACGGAAATTGGCCACAGTGTCTCGAAAATCAGATCATCAGAAAGAGCACGATCTGCCGCATGCATGAATATGCGTGATCAATGGAAAAATCATTTTCAGCTAGAGCAGCACGTGTTAGAAAAAAAATGCCGTTTTTGGGCCAAATCCAAGGCGAGCTGGGTTGCTCTACACTAATCGTACGTGCCCTTTGAGCGCATCAAATTCATGCGCGCGGAGCTCCTCTTGCTACTAGACGCGTCGGCGTGGCTACGTACTATACTTAATGCATACAACTCTGCGCTATTCGCATCTAAAGAAAAACTGAAAATCGATCATTGCTCGACAACGAGCAGATGATACGGTAGATCGCCTTCGTTTTTGTCCTTTTCTGTGGTTTCCCACCGTGCTGCATCTTGTGTGCCAGTTTGGCGGATTTCTGGAGACCCATTATTTGGAATTTGGTTCGCGAGCTCGTCAATGTACTTTGTTTCTATTTGGGTGTGGCGCGTCCCAGAGGTTCCTGTCGGCGGCAAATCGAGTCCCACTTGGGGTTTCCAGCTCACCGTGTCACTTTGGGACGCGTTTGGATGTTCTGTCGACCTTGATTTTCCTCGATCAAATAACAGTTTTAGCGACTTTTTTAAAATTCACGTCGCTTCATTCATTTCTATCTTTGAACCACCACCAGGAAAACTGCTTGCCGTCGACAGAGACGCTAATTCTGCACCTTTTTGTCGCAGCATACCGTCTGCAATGCATTGCCCCATTGTGGAGCAAATCCGCTTTGAAATGCTTGATTGGCATGCGCAAGCGTACAAGACTTGTCCATCGCGGTGACGGCGCGCGACGAGAAATGTTGCCTGTGTCATACGCGTCTCTTTCCCATGGCACATGATTCATGCACCAAGAGCAACTCGTTGGCAATCAATGACTATACTTAGCAACATGGTCAAATTTTCGACATGTCGACAGACACAAACAAGGTGATTTACAGATTTTATTTCTTTTTCTGAAAGAGGCGTGTGGAAAATGTTTGAACAGTGTATATTTTTTTATTGAGACATGATGAGGGGGTGGATGGCGATTTTTTTTTCCGCCATTTATTTTTGCACGAGCTGGTGCAATGCCTTTGCAAAGGTTTGACCATGGGCGACCTTGTTTCTATACGCCTGCGACAGGTCCCAGTGCATGAATCCGCCAAAGGAGGGCGATTTTTTCATCTTGGCGACCGTCTTTTTGAGTGTCTTGATGGGCGCGTAGCCTGAACCGGCAGCCGACGCGCTGGATGGCACCCCAATGAAAAGTTGGACCTTTTTGTTCTTGCTCTTGGTCTTTGCCCATTTCTCCCACACGTCATAGTTGAATTGGCCGCCCTTGAGATTGCAGTACTAGAGCAAGAAAACGAAAAAAAAATCGTCAAAATCCAACAAAACAAGTTGTTGTCAGCGTGTGTGCGTGTGGTCACGCGGGCTTACATTGTTGTAGAATTGGATCCACACATAGTCGAACCACGCATTGTCTAGTGCTTTGCCAAGGCTTGCGTCTGGGAAGGGACATTGGGGCGCGCCAGAGATGTAATAGCGTCGCGATGCGTCTTTTTCTGTGTGAATCCATCCAGAAAAAAAAAAGTGAATGGGATGATGATGATGTCAGATGGGATTGAGGCGCTTCTTACGGTAATATTTGCGCATGGTGTTGACAAAGGCAGCGTAGCCGTCGGGGCTGCCGGCCTCAATGTCCAGATCAAAGCCATCGACGACGGCCTTGCCAAAGGGTCGCGTCTTGCTCTTGCCATTGCCAAACGTATTCCACATTTTGGTCGCCCAGAGCGCGCCATCCTTTGGCGTGGCCAGGCCGTACGACCCGCTGGCGCCGCCCATGGACAAAAGCACTGTTTTCCCCTTTTTCTGGCACGCCTGGATTTCCTTTTCCATTTGTGGGCAGTCCAGCAGCTGCGTGCCCTGAATCAGGCCCTTGCACTTGTTGCCCTCGGTCGACAAATCAAACGCCATTTGCTCGTTGGTGCCGAATTGATGAACAAACGCAATAATGACAATGTCTTGGTAATCATCTTGACAATACGTGGACAGAGACTGCAGAAAAAAAAATGGACGACCCGGCGCGGCAATGAGATTTCAAAATGGTATCACAATCTCGCGACGTGCCGCCCTGGCTCATGTCTTTTTTTTTTTTTTTTTTTTTTTTTTTGTACCTTTTGTGCAGCCGGTCCCCCACCCGATGTACTCGCGGAGTTCTGGCCCTAAGGTAGAAAAAATAGCCAAGATGAAAAAAAAAGGGTGAAGTGAGATGATGATTTTATTTTCACAAGGACAAGAGGTATAATGGGGGATAGAAAAATGTGAAGATAGCCCGCCCCTCTTACCCAGTACGCGGCTATTTTCAGACCCTGGACCAAAACCAAAGAATATAGCAACAGCAGCAACATTGTGAGATGGACCATCATGTTTTCTTCAAATGGGATCTTTTTTGAGCGGTAGGCGGAAAGAAAAAAAAAACGCCAAAGTGTGTCTTTTTATATGCTGGCGCGGCAAATGTTGCTAATGAGCTTCATGAACAGACAGGCAATTAGCAAGAAAAAGCAATCGGTGTGGTCAATGAGTTGCACACAAAGGGAGAGGGGGGCGCGCGCGCACAATCATTATCACCCACTGGGGGAAAGAGATCGACAACAGGTCATTTTGCCACAGAATGCGGCCTTTCCATTAACAACCATTGCCGATGACGGCATTGTATGCCGCATAATGGCGAATTTTAAAAGGAGGGGGCGTTCAATGCGAATGAGGTCATATGCACGATCTCCCTTTTTTTTTTTTACTTTCCAACTGGGCATGTCGCGCCCACAGAAAAAGCTCGTGGCATAAAGAGTGGCATTGGGCCAATCAGAGGCACGGAAAGGCCAATTGTTTCTACAATCAGAATACCAGGTACAAAGCGTCACGGTTTGGGCGGCGCATGATTCCCTGACCCTTTCAGAGGATAAGTCTTTACTTTTATCTCATTTCACCCTTTTTCTTTCTTTTTTTTTTCTCACTCTTTTCTTATCCTTTTTTTTTTTTTTTTACTCACAAACACTCACACACAACAATATGCCGTTTACTATCCAGCCTCTGAAAAGCGCGCAACCTGGCGTCGATTTTGGCGTTTCTATCTCGGACTTGGACTTGGAGAATATGACCGGTAAGGACGAGGGCCGAGTGAGGACGCAAAAGAGGGTTAGGGGGGTGGGAGGGAGGTAGCAACACGAGTGAAAAAAAAAAAATGGCGTGGGATGGAGGGGCATGGGGCTCATCTGTCTATTTTTTTTTCACGTCGCTTAGATGCCGATTTTAAGCAATTGGAAGAAGCAGTGTACACGCATCAAGTGGTGGTTGTGCATAATCAAGGCCATGTGCAGCCCGAGACGCAATACAAGTTGACCAAGGCGTTTGAGCCCGAAGTGGACACGTATGGTCACGGCGCTCAGCACCGTGCCGAGCAATCGGTGATTGCGCGTGACCTTTCGCCGTTGCCAGCTGTGCCGCAGGTGCAATTGCTTGGACACGGCGTGGTGCGCAATCACTATGGCATTGAGGAGCGCAAGCTGACGCACCCGAGCCACCGCGTGTTTCACAAGACCCCATTGACCCCAGAGGAAGAAGCACAGGATAAGACCCGTTTCTACCGATGGCACATGGACGCGGCTCTGTACAAGTTAAACCCACCCAAAGTGACCACCTTGTTTGGCATTAAGAACCCCGAGCCCCGCCGTCAGACGCTCCAATACGATGACGGCTCAGGCGACACCCTCGACGTCCAATTGGGCACCACCGCGTGTAAGTCTTGCCTCTTTTTTTTTTTTTCGGCCAATGCGCTTTTATTTTTTCTCACGATTTTTTTTTTCTAGTCATCTCTGGCCAGCGCGCGTTTGAGATTTTGCCACCTGAGATGAAGGAGCTTGCGTTCCGCACGAAGGTGAAATATGCTGCGCATCCGTATTTGTGGATTTCCAAAGCCCGTGCTCGTTCCACAGGCTTGGGTATGGTGTCGGAGGGCAAGGAATTGAAGCCCGAAGAGCTGCCACCCATTGACGAAAGCGCCATCAAGATCTACCCCATGGTAAAAAAAGAAAAAAAAAAGACGTCGCAGAAAGTGGCTCACCCTCCCTTTTTTTCTGATATTCTGTAGCTGTGGAAGAACCCTGTGACGAAAAAGATCCATCTTCAGGTGCATCCTGCTGCTGTGGAGGATCTGATCATTGATGGCAAGCCCATGGGCGATCTTGAAAAGGTGCGCGATCTGCTGTACAAGTTCCAGCGACCCGCAATCAGCCCCGAGAATGTGTACACGCATGAATGGCAGGACGGCGACTTTGTGCTCTTCCACAACCGCGGCGTGCTGCACTCGGTGGTCGGTTCGCTAAAGGACACGGACACGCGCATCTTCCATCAATGCAATCTGGCGTCGGCCGAGGATCCTATCCCTGTCACCGAAGAGGACTTTGCGCCTTATCGCACTGATGCCGACGTCAGTGCGACCGCCATCAAGGTGTAATTCCCATCTCCCCCCTTCTCCAGTCTTGCTTTTACTTTGATTTTCTCTGTGTATTTTACTTTTTTTCTCAGATTCCATTCTAAAAATGGGCCAAAAGTGCCCCCAAATGACCAGCAAAATGGGGACGAGAGTGAGGGTATCGGGTATGGTCTCAATTGGCCTTAGGACAAGAGTGTCAGGAGCCTTTGGGGATTACTACGGTGATTTTATCGCCAATGGCGCCCCATTCCGTGCGGCGATTGACGTAGAGAGCGTACCAAGTGGTGAGGGCGATGAACCAGAGCACGCAGCCAGCGAGCGACATGTAAATATCTACAAAAAAAGGGGATGGGCGGGTCAATTCAGCGAATTGGTTGCAAAAAAGACGGCAACATACACTGTTTGAGCTGTTTGGGCGCCGTGGGACGATGGGCTTGGCGGAAAAAGTAGATGAAATTGACGAGCCAGAGGAACGGCAAGAATAGTAGGCCGCCGTAAAACATCTTTTTGCTTATGCCTATCATCTCCTCAAAGGAGAGCTTGTCAAGTTTGGGCATAAGAACAGCAAAAAAGAAGAAAAAAGGACAAATTGAAAGAAAAAGAAAAAAAAAAGGGCAAGCTTTGAATTGCAGCAGGACACGTTGCTTCCTTTTTTGGGCGCTCCTTTTTTTTTTTTTCTTTTTTTTTTTAATTCGCTTTTCTTTTTCACTCTTTTACTACCTCGTCATCCTTGGCTGCACTGAAATGTCAGACAAGGAGCAGCAGGCCGACCCGCGCTATCGCAAGTACGTGCAGCTGATTGAGCGCAACCTGCAGTCGTTTGACGCCGTGAATGAATGGGCAGACATCATCTCGTTCCTTGGGCGTCTTCTCAAAGTAAGGGAGGGGGTGTCCTCGAGTCTTTTTTTCGCCTTGCTTGTTGCTCATTCGGCTCCGTTCCTCGCTCCTCTTTTCATAGTCATTTCAAGCATACCCTCAATTTAGCGCGATCCCGCATAAGCATATTGTGGCCAAGCGGCTTGCACAATGCCTAAATCCGGGCTTTCCAGCGGGCGTGCACCAAAAGACGCTGGACGTGTATGCCTACCTGTTTGACACTATGGGCGTAAGGGGTGCTTTTTTTTTTTTGCCGTCGTGATAGCCGTCCGCTCATTTTTCCACGCTTTTTTTTTCTTTTTTATAGACGGATGGTCTTGCAAGCGATTTGTCACTATGGTCCATAGGTCTTTTTCCTTTTGTACAATATGCCGCCACGCACGTCAAGGTAAAAAAAAGAAAAGGGCAATGTGACACGTACCAAAACACCTGACACGCTCATGCTTTCCCCCTTTTTCTGTCTTTTTTTTTTTTTTTTTTTTTCCCGGTTTTCTGCTTTTTCCCCCCAAAAGCCACAATTGCTCAACATCTTTGAGCGCTATTATTACCCATTGGGATCGCAATTAAGACCTGCGGTGCGCGGCCTGATCATTGCATTGTTGCCTGCATTGGAGGAGGAGGGAAGCGACGCGTTTGATCGTGTGGTGGCGATGCTGGATCGGCTCATGAACACGGTTGAGGCTTCGTTTTTCTACGCGTGCTTTTGGTTGGTGATGATCAACGACGGCAATCTGCGCGCGCCGGCGCTCAATTACCTGCTGCGCCGCCTGCCCAAGATAACCAACAAGGAAGATGTCGCGCTTGTCATCGGCGGACCGGAAAATGTGGGGCTCATGGTCCGTGCCTTTGCTGCCACGCTTGCAGACACCCAGCTCCTCGTCCAGCGCGGCATGCTCGAGCTCTTGGTCCAGAATTACGCGCTGAAACACAGGTAAATGGACAAAAAAGGACGCGTATTTTTTCTGTTTTGCTTGCTGACGCGTTTTTTTTTAATTTTTTTATAGAACGCTTGGTCACGACGACCTGATCACACTCACGCAGGCGGCACTGTCGATTGTGTTGCGCAGGGATATGTCGCTCAACCGGCGGCTGTATGCGTGGCTGCTCGGCGGCGACGCGGGGTCACAAGCACAATTGGCGTATTTTCATCAATTTGCCGAGCCGGCGTCGATCCAGGCGATGCGCGACCTGTTTTACGCGACGCACACGCAGCAATGGGCAGACATGGACAAGGACGATCACGCCAATTGGGCCGCGACCGTCCAAGCTGC
Organism: Gongronella sp. w5; assembly: GCA_001650995.1. Lineage (NCBI taxonomy): Eukaryota > Fungi > Mucoromycota > Mucoromycetes > Mucorales > Cunninghamellaceae > Gongronella > Gongronella sp. w5. The sequence goes on from KV441876.1 coordinate 455,951, forward strand.
ACAGAAACCATACAAAGTGCTAATTTCGTTGATGGACAAGTGGGAGCTTGGCCAGCCGATTGTCCACAACATCTTCATCGACGCGCTGCGCAGCTTGTACGACAATGCCAAGCACGGGCTGCCCGAACAGGAGATCTTGCAGACGGCTAACATGTGGATGGAGATTGTCGAGCCGTACATGATCTGGCGCAAGCTATTTGGCGTGCTGCAAGACGCGTATCCATCCGAGCAAAAGACCCTGGACAAGAGCCGCGACCAGCTGGACCTTGTGGACTATGCATTGCACGCGTTTAAATTGACAGATGAGGACATCAAACAGATGCATTTGCCCTTGGTGGCCACCGCCATGGCCCAATCGCTCCAGGTAAAATTGAAATGGGGAAAAAATGAAAAAAAAACTCAACTCGAGTTTCCCCCTTTTTTTTTTTTTTGTGTGTGTGTGTGTGTGAAAATCATAGGTCGCGCTGGGCACGTCCGATTTCAAGTCAACCTTGAGCCACACAACGCAATATTTGGACATTTTATTGCACATTTTGCAGCAATTGCCTGAATCGGTCTATTTGGAGCGGCAGCGCAAGGCGTCCGTGGACGATGCGTCGACGGTGCACGCGCCGGAGTTTGAATTCCGCGACGCGGACGACGCGATTGCATATGCGCGGCATTATTATATGATTTCCGATGACGACACGACAAAAGACGGCGCGACAAGGTCGACACACGATGACGATGGTGATTTGACGAGCCAATCCCAACCTTCTGCGGCTCTTGTAGACACAGAGTTGCCAGCGTGGATGAATGTGGCCGCGCGGCCATCGTACGGCGCTGTCCGCGGCCATGTGCTCAAGCGCGCGCTCACTCGCTGCCTCATCCGTTTCATTTCGGCCTTTGTCCATGAACATCTGTCTCCCAAGGCATCCACGGTTGTCAATGGCATGCATGCGCTGCGCATTCAGGCGACAGCACCCCCACCACCACTCGAAAAGATCTTGCACGATAGCTGCGCGGCGCTGTTGCTCGTGGCGCGCCATTGGACCGACAGCGATCACCAAAAAGACCATGAAAAGGCCGATCATGACTTTTTACAACCGCTCAAAAGGGAGCTTGCCGACACTTTGCTCATTTGTTGCCAAAGTGAAGATTTTGGCGTCGTGGACACGGCATTGACCGTGCTTTCGCAGCTGATCAAGCGGCATCATTTTCTCGACAGCAACACGCTCAAGGACCAGGCTCTCGTCAAGCGCGTCATGGACCGATTGTGGTCGTTTTTGAGCCCGTCGAGCCAATTGCTGCACATGCGCACGACAGAGCTCATTTGGCTAGTGACGGACATGGCGACGGCGCATCACGTGGAGGCAATGATGGCGCGGTACCTCAAGGTGGCGGACGACGCGGCGCGATTGGACAACTACGAGCGATTTGGCGTGTTTTGGGAATTGTCGGAGAACATGGTGCAGGCGGCCAACATTTTCACGCGGCCCATGTTCATCATGCTCGATTTGCTGCGCGAAGGCGCGAGTCCATTAGACCGGCGTGCCGGCGAGTCGTGGATCCGTTGCCATTTGAAGAGCTATGCGCGTCTCCTGCAGCCCTTCATGACCACCTTGCTCAGCGCACACATCCTGCGGCGCCACGCAGAAAAGCACATCCCCTACGTATACCAGCAGCTGTACCCGGCCCCTGCGGCCCACCCAGAACAGCAACAGGCCGTCCATGTCGCCTATTTTGTCTATCTACGCTCCTTTGACATGGATATCGTCGATTATTTGCTCACCACCTTGGCCACGCTCATCCGTTACGGTGGCATGGGCGTCCTCAAAGCGTGCAAGAACTATGCCGTCGGCGCCGCAAGCCAAATGGCCAATATGATCGAGCAGAGCCTTGGCATCTCCATTCAAGGTAAAAAAAAAAAAAAAAAAAAAAAAAAAAAAAAAAAAAAAAAAAAAAAAAAAAAAAAAAAAAAAAAAAATGGAAAAAATGGAAAAAAAAATTAGAAGCTTCATTGACGCCTGCAATGTAGACCATCCGCATCTCAGCTTCCTCGAGCTGCTCGTGCATATTGGCATCCGGTAACCATCTATTGGGGGGAGAGAGATGAAAAAAAAAAAAAAAACGATAAAAAAAGAAGAAAAAAAAAAGCATGCTCATGCACTCTTTTTTTAGGTTTATCGAGTCCGAGCCGTGTGACAAGCTAGTGAAAAAGATGATCAAGCCTGTGCGTCAGATTCAATTGCATGCATGCGACCTGCTGTACCTGATTATTTCCAAGTTGGACCATGTCGATATGCACATCACGAGTTTAATTCAGCATTGCGCTCTTTCAAAGTTGCTGTTCTGCATTGCTTCGGGCAATTTGGACATCCAGCAGCGACTTTTGCATCTTGTGCAAGCGTCCATGGCTATCACCGCGGCACAGGCCGTGGCAGCACCGGCGGCAGCGTCGACGGCGGCCAAAACCAGTAGCAAGCGACGCTCGTCCATCACGTACGGGCCAGATGGCGTGGCATCGTCGCCGTCGTCACCCACAGCGACGTCGACAAGGGACACACAGCAAGCAGCGGTGCAATTGGCGCACGACACGTGCAATTTGTACCTGAAATGCGTGACAGACGCGTTCCACACGCCTTCAAATCGCGGTCTATTGCCGCATTGGATGGACTTTGTGCTTGTGACATTGCCACATGTGCGCCAGGCATTCCGCCAGGTCATGCTGCCGTTGCTGGCCGCGTTGTGTGAGCAAATCCACCTTTGCAACGAAACCGTGCGCCTTTTGATGCACGGCGGCATTGTCGCGTCAACGTCAAGCACGCCCGCGGCGCTCTGGCACCATCAAAAACAACAGCAGACGCGTCCATTGCAACTTCTTCATGGCTCGCAAGAAACATTGCCGCTCATCCAGGAGCATGGTGCCGTGCTTGGTGGGCCGGAAAACGATATTTTGATCTTTCTCAATGGGCTCGAGAAATTGTTAATGGTCAGTCTGCTCGACCGTGGCGTCTCGGACCAGTGGCAAGGCACACATACCAAGAACAAGCAACTGCCGCTGCTGTTGCCGCGCATTGATGACCAAGTCGAGCTGTTTGGCCTTGTCCAATGGCTCCAGCTCCATTACGACCTGCCATCCGACCATCTACACTACACACACCCGCGCCAAATCATCCTGCTCCACTTGCCATTGCTGCTGCACATCCTGCTCGACGTTTGGCGCGTGTTTCGCCAGCCACATTGGTCCAATGCCACTGTGCGCGTCCTCGGCCAGGCAAAAAAGGGCGCCGTATGGACATCCTTTGCCTTTGCCGCCGACCGCGTCAAGGCACGCCTCGAGGCTACCTTTGAATTCCTGTACAAGCATCATCCCGTCGATGTTATTGAGGCCTTTTGCGAGATTTTCTTTATTGAGAATCCCGTGGCACTGGAATACGAGGTAAAAAAAAAAAAAAAATTGGAGAGAGAGAGAGACTGGGAGAGTAGGGAGTGGGAGCGAGAGTTAGAGAGAAAAGATAGAGAGAGAAATAAAAGAGTAAAAAAGTAAAAAAAAGTAAAAAAAGTAAAAAAAATAAAAAAGAAACTCGGCCTTACATCGCGTCGCGTTGCGTTCAATTCGTGTCAAAAGCTCATTCTTTCTTATTTTATCATAGGCGCCTTCCAATGCTTATGAATTGTACGTGATGGAAATTCTTACGGCCATTCCTACAAGTACATCGCAGCAAGTGCTGGCAATGCTGCTCGATTGTGTGCGTCAGCGCAGCCCAGGCATTCAGCACAGGCGGCGCACCATCATCCGTCAAGGCAAATTGTAAGTGTGGCGCGCGTCTTTTTATTATTCCCCCCATGCAAATGTCTCAATGGCATCCCCTTCCCCATTTTATAGAACGGATACAGCGCTGCTTCGATTTGCCGAGATTTATTGCCAAGAGCTGATCAAAAAAGAGACGCTTGCCTCGCTGTGGCCGCTGATCCATCCATTTGCCAAGGAATACCTGTCGCAAGCTTCATCGAGCAAGCAAATACTGCCTGGTTTGCTGCGATTCCTGACGACGGCGCTTACGAGCTTCATGGAGGTGTCGGAGGACAAGAAAACACGCAAGGACGCGGTCGATTTGTACCAACGATTTGTGGATTATGGCATTTTGCTTGCTGGTCGGGCGTTTGATCAAGGCTTGTGGTTGCGGCGGACGGCGCTGTACGACGACAATGACGACAATGCCGCGTCATCGGCTCACACATCGCCATACGCGACGCCGCTTGCGAGTTCGTCGTCCACAACCACGCATCATGCGAATACGGGAGCTCACGCGTCTTCTGCTGGGGCCAATGCGTCCTCAGGCGCCGTGCTGCATCACCCTGCGGCCGCCAATGCGGCTCTCAGCCAGGATATGGCGTCGTCGCCCGGCGCGTCGTCACTTTCGTCCAATGCATCGGCGTCTGCTGCGTCGACCGTACTCGCATCGGCCACGGCCATGGTCACGGCCACTTTGGAGGGATCCCTCATGCCATTGTTTGGCTACACGGGTGGTGCGCCGGTCATGGCCGATCAGCCATTAACAAAAGACACGGTCGCGTCGTCCAAACCCTATCGCGCGCCAATTTTGATGCAAAACACGCAACACGCGCCAATTCCATTGGACGCCGACCACGCGACGGCCATGTCCATGGACATGTTTTATCCAAGGAATTTGACCTTGACGCAGGTGCCGGAACTCGAGCGATTGGCCACGTGGAAAGCCAAGGAGGAATTCATGATTTTACATCTCAATCACTATTTGGCCGACAAAATCCTGCCTCACATCCGCGTATTGTTGGGTGGTGAGCAAGATCGCGTCAATGCGGTTCTTGCGAACCTCGTTTACTATGTGATTGGGCCGACATTGCGTTCGCGCCAGGCATCCATGCTCGCATCGCCCGCAAATACCTTTCGTTTTGGCCGCAGCAATCTCCACGGTCCGTCTTTGGTGCTCGACCAGGTCGTTGCCATGGCTCGCATGCCATTTACCTACAAGACGTGGCGCAAGGACATCTGGGACGCGTTCAATGACGGCAAATTCTTCCAAATGACGACGGCCAATGCGGAAAAGTGGAGCCATATTCTCACCACCGTGTTTTCCGTTGAAAAGGAACGCTTTGCCGAGCTGCTGAGCAAAATCAACACGGCGGCCCTTGCTGGAAGTGCGGCATTCCCGTTCACATCGAGTAATCGCGATCATGACACGCATCAACGCGCCATGTACATGCGGCGCCTGTCGTTCCTCCTGTTTGCCGCCCAGACCGACCAGTACGTCACTCAATTGCCACTCATCCAGGAGAAATTGGTCGATCTGCTCAAGCTGGATCATGCCGAGGCCATCCACAGCGAGATTTATCTCTGTTTACGCGTCATTCTTCTACGATTCTCACAAAAGCACCTCGTCAACTTTTGGCCGGTCCTTGTGTCCGAATTGGTAAGCCCAAAGAAAGAAAAAAAAAGTGGCCATTGGGTAGAGGGAGGGGAGAGAAAAAAAAACAAGGAGGCTTTGCAAATGCCGAGGAACGAATTGACATGCACAACATGCATGCATGCATGTCGTTCATTTGCTGCTTTCTTTATATTGGTGGGTTGATCTCATGCGTGTGTATGGGAAGCAAGGCATGGTACACGGGTTCTGTACATGAAATGGCAAAAAAACAAAAAAACGGAAAAAAATTTAAAGAAAAGAGACAATTGGCCACCCAATGGACTGGGGAGCGCGTCGGCTGGCGCGGCCGGGTAACCGCGTGTGCGCACGCGCCAAGAGTGGGTGGTGCAAAAGGGCGTGAGAGTCGCGGAGGAGGAGGGGGCTTGGTGAATGGCTGATCCATGCGTGCGAATCAGAAAAAAAAAAAAAAAACCTCATGACAGGCGCGTCACTCATGATCGCCATTCCTTCTAGATGCGCTTGTTCTCTTTTTATTTGGCATCCACCTTCCAAGACAGACCTCACGAGGCGCAGATTGCCCTTGCGGGCTGCAAATTCCTTGATTTGCTCTGTACCTTGGAAATGGACTCCTTCCAAGTGTAGGCTTTTTCTTCCCCGCCTCCCCTTCTTTTTTTTTGTTTTTTTTTTTTTTTTTTTGTGTGACGACGTGGCGATCTTGACGACTGATGATGTCTCTTTCTAGGTACCAATGGATGTTTATTTGCGACACGGTGGATGTGTTGATCAAGCAACACGGCGATGCAGGCCATGCATCCATGACGGAGCAATTGGACGCCAAGCTCGCGTCGGAAGACCGCGGCGGCGCCGTGGCCACATTGCAAGGTGACACGGTCGTGGCACCGTGCCTTTTCGCTAAGCGGCGGCCCATGCTCACCATGCCGTCCATTAGCTCCATCCAACAATTACGCGTTTTTGTCAGCAGTGTCAGCGTCAATGCGTACAATGCCTCTTACATGCTCTGCAAACCCGATATCCCCTTCATTGAAGACCTTTTACTGCAAGACCTACTAGATGTCGATTGAAATTTCATCATAAATAGAGCGACAGCCCCTCTTTTTTTTTTTTTTTTTTTTTTTTGCGGCTGGGATTTGCCGTGTTTGTTTTGGCAACCTCTTTGGTGTCACTTGAATTTTTTTTTTTGCTACGCCTCGCGCAGCGGCATCACCCATTGCGTCGTTTCCGCACACACAAAAAAAAACACAAAATAAAAAAAAAGAGGCACCCAAGCACTGCAAGCACCGACCAGGAACCTAATCGATGTGGGAATTGGCCACTCTGGATGAGCGACGGATTTGGCACCACCGTGGAGAACTTGTGGGTGACACGATGGAGGCGCATTGACAATGAGATGATGAGTGAAAGTTGTCGTCACATTGTTGAAAATGGCAATTCCCTCTCTGAGGAAGCGCGAGGTTGGGGGGGGGACGTGGTCACGGAGCCACGGATCGCACGTCAAGTGGGGGGGGGGACGAAAAAAAAAGGGGCACAACTGCCATCTTTTTCTCGTTTTTACGATTGGACCCGCCCTTGGATTTCTGTTTGTGGCATGGTTCATCCTTTTTGTTGATTAGCACGCAGAACGCGCCGCGTCAGGGGGCCTCATAAACAATCAGATTGGCTTTTTTGATAGCATGGGACGCCGATGTTCATTTTTTTTTTATTTTTCTGAAAATGATTAGTGTATCAATTTTTATCAGCCATTGCACCGCGTGGGCGGGCGGGAATGAGATGCGGGAGTGGAGAGACAAAGGTCCATCTCTACAAGCTGTCAGTCAGGTACAAGATTGACAAGAGATACGTAAAAAAGCCATCCATCATGCTCATTTCCACCTGATTTGGGCCGAGGAACCATGGAATGGCACACCATTGGGCCCCTTTTATCCCCCCCCCGTCCTACTGGAAAAGGATCTGCAAGTGGTCCAAGATGACGAGCAGGCTCGAGGATAAAAAAAGGGAAATGAATTGGGGGGAACCCAAAAAAAGGGGGGTGACAAGGCCTAATCAAGGGAAAAAAAAAAAAAAAAGTAGGCAAATGAGCAACATACACACTCTCACAGCATGGACCGCGGCTCTCTCTTTATTTTTTTCTCTTTCTCTGACTCGCTCACATCCTTCAATCATCTTGCTGTCCAAGGTGTTTTGTTTATGCCAATCCTAAAATTGATTTGCTGGGTGATCCCATGCGATGCCCTTTTTGTGTCACTTGCGTGGCGATTTTTGTTATTTATCTGAAATTGGGTGGTGCGCGTGTGCTGTGTGTGTGTGTGTATTTGTATGTGTGCCTTGGTTTGCTCCCCCATCCGAACAATCGCCATTTGCTTGCAGTTGACAAAAAAAAAAAAAAAAAAAAAAAAAAAAAACGAAAATCATCGAAAGGGCACTTTTTTTTTTCGCCCCGTCAACACCCAATTTCATGCACCAATTGCAGCAATGGCAGCAAGATGGCCCTGTACATCATAATTACCAAACGAGATGGCCAAGGGCAGCAGCCTGTTTATGTATAAAGGGCGGGGTTTCCATTTTGACCATCAAAAAAAAAAAGAGAGTGTGCCTTGCCGCATTTTTTTTTTTTTCACAGGACGGTACGCGGTGGGGGGGGGTCTGGGTGTGCCTTTTTTTGCTTTTTTTTTTATGCAACCTGCAACAACCACACATGCTCCCCCCAAAAAAAGAACTAAAATTCACGTCTGATTGAAATCTCTTTGTTTTCCCTTTTAATATATAACGGCTCTCATCGTCTCACTTTTCAACTTCTCTCTTTTTCTCTTTTTTTTTTATTCCTTTGTGCTTTTTTCTCTTACAACCCTTTCTCTCTCTCTTTTTTACTTTTTTTTGCCTTTTCACTCTTTTTTTACCACTTGTCTGCGCGACTTTTATTTGGTCTTTTTCTTTTATCGATCCTATTGAACACGCGCCATCCTCTCTTGTCTGTCTCTTTGATCCCCATCTTTTTTTTTTTATCAAGCAAGCGTCCCTCAATCTGTGAGTAAAAAAAAAAAAAAAAATTTAAAAAAAAGGCAGTGAATCATATGCAATGCAACCGGTGGATGGGCCGATTCCTGATAGATTTTTTTTAAAATAGTCCAAACCAGAATGAATTACGCATCTGCATCCTCGCTATACGCTCCATTTGGCTATTCAGAGAATGGTGGTGCGTGGAAATCGTACATTGAGATGTTGTCACACGGCGACGCCTCGCCCTTCTCCGAAATGGACCAGATTCAAGATCCTCGCGATGACAAGCACCTGATGCAGCAACAGCAGCCTCACTTTAGCCCATTGATGGATTACTCGGCTGGCAACAATCTTCTTTATCCCTCAAACACGTCCAATGCCACATCGCCCACCTTGTCCACATCTGCGGCATCGCCGGCCATGATAGCCGCCGCTGCAGCTGCCGCCGCGGCGCTTCCTCATCACCATCAAGCGGTCCATCATCCATTGCCATCGCTCATGTCGCCCTACAAGGTGCCCACATCATATGTCATGCATCCTCAGCAGCATCAACAACAACAACAGCACCAATCGCTGGCCCACCATCATCCCCATCCTTCTCAGCACCACCAGCACCACCAGCACCACCAGCACCTGTTTGGGTCGTCGCAGGAATTGTATTTGGCCGCACCACAAATGTACCCGTCGCCCACATCGTCACCCACATCACCTGACCTCTCATCCGCCTCGTCATCCCCCATCACGCCCTTGTCGTCGCTGCGGACACCCACACCGTCCTCGGCAAAACACCTCGTCGCCGCGTCGGCTGGCTCCGCACCGGATTTGAGCAAAAACAAGACGTCCAAGCAGCAAAACAAGAAAAAGTCAAGCAAGAATGCCAAGGTGCGCAAGCCAAAGACGGCTCAATCGTCCATTTTGACCACAGCTGCGCGTGCCGCCGCCGACACCGCTACCAATGCCGCGGCTTCACCCTCCAATGCATCTGATCTCGTGGACGGGCTCAAAATCTTCAATTGCACAGAACCAGATTGCGACAAGATCTTTAAACGATCAGAACATCTCAAGCGTCACATCCGTTCCATCCACACAAAGGAAAAACGTAAGAAAAAAACTCGCTAAAAAAAAATACACATACCATTGGAAAAAAAAAGCGAAAACACGCGCTCGTTTGTGGAGATCCACAATGAGTTTTGCTGCTTTTTTTTTTTCTGCAGCATCGATGCATTGTGTGCTGACCGTCGTTTTCCTTTTTGGGCTTAGCGTACGAATGTCCTTATCAAGCATGCTGCAAGCGCTTCGCGAGATCCGACAATTTGAATCAACACATCCGCATCCATCGCCCTGCAACCGACAAGCCCCAACGTCAAAAGAAGAGCACCACCCTCTAGTGCATCATTGCCAAGCCGAGCACACCTGTTTTTCTGGGTGCCGCATTGCCATTGGTCCCCACCTTTCCCCTTTTTTTTCTTCTTTTTTTTTTTTTGCCTTGCTCGACGATGCAGCCGTCAGATTTCGCGCGGCTTGCTTGTTGGCGGGCTGGTGTTGCTATTCCCCCCCCTTTTTTTTTCCCCTCTCAAACACCCATTTTCTCCCCACCCTTGTTGTATATCAGGTGTCCCATTGCATCTTTTTTTTTCGTTTTGGCTTGCTCATCATGGATTAATACCCTTGCTGCTATTTTTTTCTCTTTTGACATGCGCTCGACACGCGTCTGGCGTCCGCTCGCACCGCTTTTTTTATGCATCTCTATGCTTGACTTGCCCCCTTTTCCCACTTTTTTGTTTATATCTCACTTTGCTTGGCCAGCCTCCCACCACCCCCCTCTCTCAATTGCATTGATCTCATCCTATTTTTTCATTGCTTGCAACGAAAAAAGAAAACGCGCTATTTTGCCCACTTTCCCCACACACACACACCACTTGTCAATTCTGTTTTTCATGATGTCAATTAAAAAAAACAAGTTAATCTTCATTTTATGCCTCGCCATGTCACGATGGTGAACTCATGGTTCGACGGTCCACAATGAAATGCGGGTACACCCCCTGCCTGTTCCGTGCTCATTCGATCTCCTTGTCACCCCTGATCCAACAAAATCACAAAGAAATCACGGTCTTTTGGTTTTTTTTTTTTCGACGGCATGGTGCACATCACAGCCGCGCCATGCACGCGGGATGAACGCTCCCGGCCGGGCGCGGCGATGGGCACACCCGGTGTCAATTTTAAAAAAGACGCCATCCGCACCCATTTTCCTTTCTGCCAAGTAGAAAAAAACATTAAAAACGATGAGATTCCGGACTCAGTGTGACGCTCGGCTTTTCCTTTTTCAATGGACGGGATCGACCGACTATAGAAAAGCGAAAAGTTATCATGGGGACATCCTGCGGAAGCGACGCGGAGAGGCGGCGGGGGCACACGCATCACCACCTGCCTTGTAATTGCGTTGACGCCGTCCTACGCGACGCAAAAGAAATAAAAAAGATGGAGTTTTAAAACCCAATGTAAACATCTAATTCACCTCTCGCAACAAAAAACAAAAAAAAGGAGGTGGGGAAGGACAGGGAACAAGCAAAATGGGAGGTTGGCCCAATGATCAGGCCCGAAAAAAAACAAAGAAAAAAAAAACGATCAAGAACGATCAAGAAAGAAGGCTCGTGCACCCCCGAGACTTGAGCACAAAAAGCCAGCGTGCTTGTCAATAGGAGCATCACCTTTTAAAAAAGCCAGAAAATGGACCACGCACCTAGAACCTTTTGTGGTTCCTCGCTGATCATGTTGGTCCGTTCAAAAAGATTCCCAAGCAGACAAAAGGGACGCGCTTGCTTCTTTTTGTCCATTGTGATCAGGCCAGAGTCGCATGACGCGCAACCTTTCACACCTTGGCTTGGTGTTGCTTTTTGGCAAAACCAAATGTTGGTGGCACCGATCCATCGGGGTCCTTGGAAAAAGGCAAAAGAAAAAATTCATTTGTAAAAAGCAAAACGCGTCTCGCAAAGCAATAAAAGGGGCAGCAATGATAAAATAGATTATCCAGTGCGCTTTTGCTCTCATTGTTTTCCATTAAAATAGCGTCGGCGCCACGGTTCCGAGCTTGGAAAAGGCCAGTGGGACGCGACAAGGCCGGAAAAACGAGCAATTGAAGCCCTCCCCCCTCAATAAAAAAAAAAGTGCCCCCATGAATCTGTTGCTGTTGTCGTGCCGTGTGTGTGTTTGCAAGGGTCGTACAATGATAATGTTACCCAAAGAGAAGGAAAGGATGCACCATAAAAGGCATTCCGACTAAAAAAAAAAAAAAAAAAAAAAAAAAAAAA